>OOIL02003913.1:9547-20031 GCA_900332095.2 Cuscuta campestris | reverse complement strand
CATTGGAGGGAATGAGGGAAAATACAACTCACTCAAAATAATGCCCATGTGCTTATGTTTCTTAAGTGGAATGAAATCAGGGATATGGGTTGTTTGGTGGGGTTTTGGGCTGTTTCTGAGTTGCAGGAAATGTTGGGGGGAAGGAGGGATGAATGTGGGGAGGGCTGAGGTTGAGGGCCAAGGAGTGGGGGTAAGATGAAGTGGTACATTTGGCTGGGTATTTGTGGAGGTTTTGGGGGAATTTGAATTTGGTCAGGGTTGGGAGACAAAGGGGTGTGTGTGGGGTGTGTCATTTGGAGTTTTGTTGTAGGTTTGTTTTGGGGATTGGATGTATTATTGTGAAGGAAAATATCCCTGGGCATTTTGGTTTATAATTTGAGTGTATTGGGGAACTTAATGGGGACCATGCTGGGTGTGTTTTTGGACACTTATTTTCGGCATTGTAAAATAAGAAGAAAGGGAAATTGTGGCTTAGTTTATTTTGGATTCCTGGGAATGGATTGTGAAGTGCTGGGATTGGTTATTAATGTGGTGATGGGTTGAGGGTAAGTATGGTTAGGGTGCATGGTTTGATGATGATTTCATTCCAGAGGGGGTCATAACACTTGGACATTATTCCACTGATTTCCTTAAGGACTTGAGGCTGATTTGTGGTGCTCTGGGATATATCACGACGGACCGGTAGGGTTACATGGGCGGTCCGAGAACCGTCCGTAGAGGAAAATGCATTAATGCCCATTTATTTTGGAAACGGTTGTGATTAATTGGTGTAATAAATGCTAGGAGTTATACCCAAAACGTGAGTGATATAAATGCAGAGTAAAAGCGGAAGTGAATAAATAAGTCCAAAATAGGTGAAATGACATATGGTGGGTTCATGCCCAAATGATTAATTTATTAAATGTATTTAAATATTGAACTTGTCCGTGCGCCGCCCATCCTCCCACCATCACTGTCCTCCAGACCTGTACCGTCATGTCTACCTGCGTGTAGCAAAGAACACAACTACATGCTCAGCAAAAGCTTAGGAGTGAATCTAACAAAAGAACATGAAGTGATAACCCATATGGTCATACACATATTAATACCTGTACTTAACATACGGAAAAACACATATTTACTAACTGACTAATTTGTACTTGATGGGATATTATTACACATAACAAAATGATATACTACCACATTGAATATGGACATGATGGGGAACATACATGATGATATGACTTGATGCATGATACCCCTGACTTAGTCTCACTTAACAGGATCACCCCTGCACTCCGGTAATGAGCCGGGCTTGACAAAACGTCGCAAGTGAACTAGCAAAACTGGGTGGTAGCCGTAGCCTGACTACCATGTACGTACACAAAGCCCACCTGATGAAAACCCGTTGGATCCCAAAGGTTCCTGGACGGGCCCACTGTAGTAGACGCACGAAAGCCTAACCTCCTTACAGCGGTATGCACATGATGATGACCCTAGGACATGCGTCTAGGATGAACATGATGAATTGAATGCATTGATTGAAGAAAGAAGTTAAATTTAATGCATACATATGGGTTTGATTACAATTTGTTCAACATGATGGCCTTAGGTTCAGAACTGGCTGATAATCGATTGTCTACTGTTGATAATCGATTATCATGTTGTGCAGCTTCTGCCCCCAAAGTCCCGCAGACTGTGATAGTCGATTGTCACCCTATGACAATCGATTGTCAAGTTGGTTTGTTCAGAAAGTCCTAAGTTCAGAGAGCCCTGATAATCGATTATTGCCTATGTGATAATCGATTATCGGTGAAGCTAACTCAGACCCAAGAATCCGCAGGGCCTGATAGTCGATTATCACATATGTGATAATGTGATAATCGATTATCTCGCTATGCTGAAACAACTGAGGAGTCCAGCGTGGCCTGATAGTCGATTGTACTATTTTGTAACTCGATTATCAAGGCACGCTGACTTCCATTAAATCTATTTGTTTGTCATCAAAATGTTGGAAGTTTTAGAAACGAATGTTTATATTTCCATGCTAGATAATCGAATAACTTACAAGGTTTCAAAACATTTATATTAACGAGAACATAACTTGATAACATGGACACCCGTATGTTGGATGGTTAACCTACGAACATGCATAGTTTCTACGTAGGTTGCGTACAATACTCCTATGAATATAACAACATAGATTATGACTTGATGTTCTAGAATTAGAGGAGACAACTACTCAACTCTATTGAAGGGGTTGACGGAATGATACGGCGAGATGAACGAATGGATGACGATGGATGAACAACGAATGGTTTCTCGTGGTCACCTCCTTCTCTTCTTCCTCCTCGTCTACTCACCGGAACCGTCTCCCTGGGCTGCTACTGCTTGGCCGAACAAGAGAAGGGAGAAGGGAGTTGAGTGTGTGAGTGGAGGTTACAAAATGTGATGGGGAAGTGAAGAGAGAAGGGGGGTTTAAATGGAGAACATGAATGGGGAATTAATGGGTTACTAATGAAGGATTAAAGGGAGAGGAGTTATGGGAGAGGAAGGGTGTGGCGTGTGGTTCATAATTTGGGGATTTACCTCCCTAAATTCCACTCTGTTGTGTAGAATTTGATTTGAACGGTACGCGGTTTTTCCCCCGAACGGGTCCGAATTGAAAACCGTTTACGTTTTTGGAATCAGATAGTCAAAACAAATTTAATGACGTGTTCAAATAATTTTTCTAAGAACTTTTATTTTCCCCAACTTTGGACCGGAACAGTAGTTAATTATTTAAAATAATCAATTCTAATAGGCTGGGTTGTAGGGCGTTACATTTTCTAACCACTCAAGAAATTCATCCGGATCATTCTTTCCTTCAAAGATTGGAATATCAACTTTGAAGTCAGAATGAGACTTTTCATGAGCCCTAGCTCTCATGGTGGCACTAGAGCTAGCTTCCTCTTCATCTTCACTATCTCGTAGCATGGACATCTTTTGCTTTGTGAGCTTAGCCACTTCTTTGGCTATGTATTCCACTTGAGCTTGCAAGGCAGCGTTTGCGGCTATGAGTTCTTCATGAGACATGCTTCGGGATTGGTTTGACATGGTTGATAGGAAAAGGGATGAAGTGGGAGTAGGGATTGAATGTGGTTAGGCCGAATTTAGGGAGGGAGTTGGGGAAGTGTGTATGGTCCTTGAGAGATGAGCAACAACTAGTTCTGATACCAAATGATGTACCCAAGCTTAGGAAAAACTATGGATAAATAAGGGCAGATTATAGAGGGGAATATATGGTGAAGAATAGGTTAGATTTGTGTATGAAATGGTGAAGAAAGTATGGTTGTTTGGAAGAGGTGATAGGGCAGAATGAAGGGCAGGAGAAAAGCAATATTATGGAGTGGTTTTTTGATGAAGAAATGAAGTGTTTAAATGGGATAAAGGGGGTGGACGAAATTGGGAGAGAAAGAGGGAGTTCTTTTGATATATCCCAGAGCACCACAAATCACCCTCAAGTCCTTAAGGAAATCAATGGAATAATGTCCAAGTGTTATGACCCCCTCTGGAATGAAATCATCACCAAACCATGCACCCTAACCATACTTACCCTGAACCCATCACCACCTTAATAACCAATCCCAACATTTCACAATCCATTCCCAGGAATCCAAAGAAAACTAAGCCACAATTTCCCTTTCCTCTTATTTTACAATGCCGAAAATAAGTGTCCAAAAACACACCCAGCATGGTCCCCATTATGTTCCCCAATACACTCAAATTATAACCCAAAATGCCAGGGGATATTTTCCTTTCACAACAATACATCCAATCCCCACAACAAAACTCCAAATGACACACCCCACACACACCCCTTTGTCTCCCAACCCTGACCAAATTTAAATTCCCCCAAAAACCTCCACAAATACCTAGCCAAATGTACCACTTCATCTTACCCCCACTCCTTGGCCCTCAACCTCAGCCCTCCCCACATTCATTCCTCCTTCCCCCAACATTTCCTGCAACTCAAAAACAGCCCAAAACCCCACCAAACAACCCATATCCCTGATTTCATTCCACTTAAGAAACATTAGCACATGGGCATTATTTTGAGTGAGTTGTATTTTCCCTTATTCCCTCCAATGTGATCCTATATATTCAGCAATAAGCCTGGGTGTAGAAACACATTGTATTCCATTTAAAATCAAAGTGATTCACTTGTGTGTTTCATTCCAAATTCCTAATCCTATATCTTAAGAGTGTGATATACCCCCGACCACCAACAACGATCCTCGAGTCCTTAAACAAATCTGTGGAATAATGTCCAAATGTTTTAATCCTTTTTGGAATGAATACATCACCCATAAACCATACAATCCGACCCTGGTCCTGTTGGACCTTCCCCCACCTTGATGGCCGAAAATACCACCCAAAACCACCTCCCCCCAAATATCCAAATTAAACCCAAGTCCTTTCCCTTTTTTTTACCCTGGCTGAACCCACACACCCCCACAACACCTCATCACATTTCAAACCACATGCTAAAACCACAAACCCCTTTTCTTTTCCCTGGAATGGCCGAAAACTAGGAGCCAAAACCCAACCCATTATCTCCCCAATATGTACTAGCAGTGGTCCCCTTGTGTTCCCCCAACCAAGCTGAATAAACAACCATAACAGGCCAAGGACAATTCAGCATATATTGGTTCATAATTCATCAAGAAAACCCAACTCATGAGGAGCCAAAAGGCCTGCCATATCCCTCCTTCCTTGCTTCCCCACCTTGGCCGTGCATAACCCACCAAAACCCACCATAAAAGAATCCCCATTTCCAGCCAAATAAGTGAGTCTCCTTTTCCACCCCTTACTCCCCCCCACCAGGCCGANCTAGTAGTGGTCCCCTTGTGTTCCCCCAACCAAGCTGAATAAACAACCATAACAGGCCAAGGACAATTCAGCATATATTGGTTCATAATTCATCAAGAAAACCCAACTCATGAGGAGCCAAAAGGCCTGCCATATCCCTCCTTCCTTGCTTCCCCACCTTGGCCGTGCATAACCCACCAAAACCCACCATAAAAGAATCCCCATTTCCAGCCAAATAAGTGAGTCTCCTTTTCCACCCCTTACTCCCCCCCACCAGGCCGAAACACCTTCCCCCACAACCTCACCCTTCCTCTTTGTTTTCATTCCATTAAAATAAGTGGACATTATTCCCCATAAGTGAATGTACTAGGAAGCTTCCCTCTCCCCTTGGTGTGCTTATATATATCTCGGCCATAGGCCATTGTAATGGCATATTGTACTCCATTTTTAATCAAAGTGATTCACTTGTGTGTTTCATTTCAAATTCCCAATCCTATATCTTAAGAGTGGTTCTCTTAAGTGTGAGTTTTAGGTTCTAGTTATTTAAATAAGTGTGTAATATCTTATTTGAATGCTAGACTCAACCCCAATTTAAGATAAGGGTGTGTGATATCTCTTAACACCAACTTGGTTTTTTCCCATTCCCAAAAAAATAGTTCTTTCCCTTTTTCCGAGCCACCAAATAATCGATTATCACTATTGATAGTCGAATATCCATCCTTCGTAAAACCCCTGCAACCTTCTGTAATCGATTGTCATTCTACAATAGTCGATTATCAGATTCCCCTAGAAAATCTGCAGTCCACAATAATCAATTAACACTTCCCTATTAATCGATTATCAATCGCCTCTGAAACTCCTTCAATTCTTCCCCAGAAACTGAAGCAATCGATTATTCCCCCTTCCCTGCAACTTGAGGAGTTTGTTCTTAAACTTAAACCTAGTCTCGGAGCTCGGGTATAACATTTGGTATCAGCGCTAAGTGTTGAACATCCCCAAGGGCCACTCACCATCATTCCCTTCCCTCTACCCCAAAACCCCACAGCCAAACTAAACGATCTTCCTCACCTTTTCCCACATCAACCATGTCAAACGAATCCCAACCCATGTCTCATGAGGAGCTTGTTGCCTCCAATGCAGCCTTGAAAGTCCAAGTAGAATACTTGGCTAAGGAAGTGGCAAATTTTACCAAGATCAAACTGAATGCACTACAAGGAAGTGATCATGAGGATGATGCTAGCACTAGTGGCATCAACAAAACCAGGGCTCCCATCCATGAAGGTTCTAACTTCAAGGTGGACATTCCGACTTTTGATGGAAAGAATGACCCGGACGAGTTCCCAGAATGGCTAGAGACGGTGGAACGTGTTTTCGATTTCAAAGACGTCTCCGATGAGAAGAATGTCAAGATCGTGGCCTTGAAGTTCCGCAAGTATGCATCCACTTGGTGGACCAATACTGGCACCAAAAGAAGAAGGAACGGTAAAGAACCAGTGTCTACTTGGACTAAGATGAGGTCCCTCTTAAAGAAGAAGTTCTTACCCGCTGAGTATGTTCGAGAGAATTTTTCTAAGCTCCAAACGCTTAAGCAAGGTTCAAAATCTGTGGAGGATTACCACCGAGAGTTCGAGGAACTCTTCTTGAGGTGTGACCTACAAGAAGACGATGAGCAAACCTTTGTACTCTACCTATTTGGCTTGAACCTACAAATAGCCAATACGGTGGAGTTACAAAGCTACGAAACCCTCGAAGAGCTCACCAAGCTAGCCCTCAAAGTTGAAGCACAAATCAAGAAGTCCAAGGCCCTTTTTTCCAAACCCAACCCCACCTATACATGGCCTAACCGTACCTCTCAAAAAAACACCTATTATAACTCTAAAACACCCTTTCCCTCCACCAAAACACCCCCTACTGCCCACAGCCAAACCCACAACTCTTCAACCCCAACACCACCCAAAATACCCTCCTCTTCTTTCCCTACAAGGGCTGATCCCAACAAGAAGGCCCCCGTTTGTTTTCGTTGTCAAGGATGAGGTCATTACGCTAACGAGTGTCCTAATAAGAAGGTTATGGCAATCGTCGAGTATGATGAAGAAGATTGTGACCCAACTTGGGTTGAAGAAGAAGCGGAAGAAGTGGAAGAACAAGATGAGTACGTAGGTCCCGATGATGGCGAACTCTTGGTCATCCGAAGGACGTTGAGCACTCTAGCATGCCCCGAGGAACAACTACAACGGGAAAACATATTCCACACCCGTTGCACTGTCCAAATGAAGGTATGTTCCCTCATCATCGATAGTGGAAGTTGCACCAATGTGGCTTCCAAAACCATGGTAGACAAGCTGCGTTTGGAGACGTCACCACACCCGAAACCATATACGATTCAATGGTTGAATCATGGCAAGGGTCTACGTGTTGACACACAAAGTCTCATTTCCTTGAGCATTGGCAGCTCGTACAAAGACGACGTGTGGTGTGATATCATCCCGATGGATGCTTGCCACATCCTCTTGGGACGACCATGGCTGTTTGATCACCGTGTGCAACATGATGGTTATGCCAATACTTATTCATTTTTGATGAATAAGAAGAAGATCACCCTTACCCCTTTACCCCCTCCTACACCCACGGCCAAACCAACCAAAGAACAACCTCCCGTTCTTATCTCCACTATCCTACAAGCAGAACAACATGAATTCAATGGGATTAAAGATTTGATCCTATTGGAAGATGGAGAAGCCGAACCATCAAACTACAAGATGATGTTTTCCCCGATGTTTTCCCCGAGCCTATCATCCTAGAATATGCCCATGTTTTCCCCGATGATGTTCCACACGGTCTCCCACCTAAGCGGGACATCCAACACAAGATTGACCTCATCCCGGGGGCTGCCCTACCGAACAAACCAGCATATCGGATGAACCCCGAGGAGACGAAAGAAATTCAACACCAAGTTGATGAACTACTGGCAAAGGGCTTCGTAAGGGAGAGCCTCAGCCCATGTGACGTCCTGGCACTCTTGGTACCAAAGAAGAACGGAACGTGGCGCATGTGCTGTGATAGTCGGTCTATTAATAAGATCACTATCAAGTATCGGTACCCAATCCCACATTTGGAAGACATGCTTGATGAACTGCACGGGTCTAAGATTTTCTCAAAAGTTGATCTTAGGAGTGGCTACCATCAAATCCGTATATTTGAAGGAGACGAGTGGAAGACGGCGTTCAAGACAAAATTCAGGCTATACGAATGGCTGGTCATGCCATTTGGGTTAACCAATGCTCCGAGTACATTCATGAGGCTTATGAATCAAGTCTTGAAGCCATTCATAGGTCATTTTTTCGTTGTCTACTTTGACGACGTTTTGATCTATAGCAAAAGCGAAGAAGAGCACGTGAATCACCTCACCTTGGTGATTAAGAAATTAGACGATGAGAAGCTGTATGGAAATCTCGAAAAGAGTTGTTGGGAAAAATATCATAGATTTTGATGATGATGTATTTAGAATGTAATAGGGACTTTAGGTCTCCCCAGATATTCAATGTAATTTGTTTTTAGAAATATTGTTAAAACCAAGTTCTTGAGATTTCCAATAAAGTTGTGATATTTCTTTAAACGGTTTGATGCCTGAAGACTTAATCAAATTTAGAAATTTTGGAAATTGGATATCTTGATCGGAAATGTCAGAGACAAGTAAGGATTTCTCAAAGCAGACAAAAATCCTCCTATCTGGAATATTACATGAGAACCGGATGTCTCGTTACAACCCGCTGAAGGCTAGGTTGGAAGACTAGCACGGATTTCTCTCTCACCTGGAAGACTGAGTATGACTCTTCCGGATTTGTCAGCTAAGAACCGGATGCCTCAAGGAAGACCGGAATTCTCAAAAAAAGCGGACAAGTGAGAAAAGACTTAGAAAATTATCTAAGTCTTGAATGAAAAAATTCTACCCGTTGGTAAGAAAAAATCAATCTCTTGATTTTCAACGGCTAGATTGAAGATAATTATGCTGATTCAAGAACGAATGACTCGAAGACAAAGTCTGGACCTCTAAAAATTGAAGAACCTGTCCAGAATTCCTAAAGAAGCACTAGAAGACAAACAGAGTAAAGTTCTATAGTCCAGAATTCTTGAACAACAGCTAGAAGACGGATTCTATGGAAAAAGGAATCCCTCCTTTAACAATTGGGTATGTCCAAACACCCACGAGGAATCTTCAAATCACAATCTTCATTCAAAATTGGAGCCAGCAAATGCAACGGATAGTCTATTTTGATTCAACGGATAGATTATCCAATCCAGCTATAAATAGCATCCTTGGAAGACTGGGGAGATAAGATAATAACTCATCAACGATAAGAAGAACAACCACAAAGAGGCTACCTCATTCACAGTTAGCCCAAAAAGCTTGATAAAGAGAGATTTCTAAACTCCTTATCCTGAAGCAAACTTCTCCTCCTTCCAAAAAGCTATAGTGTAAATACTTGAAGGTTTCCTTGCCTCAAATACCACACCACGTTGAAGGATACAACTTTTGATCAAACTTATTGATTGAAAGGGGGTAGGTCATGTAATGCCCCGAAATCTGGCCCAAAAGAATTAATTAAATTGTTAGAGTAATTGATTACGAATTGGGCCCAAAAAGGGGTTAAAATTATAATTTGGATTCTAAGCCCAACTTTTATGTCATCTCGTAGGAAATATTTTTGTGATCGCGTCGGTTCAGACGGCTCGCGAATCGGAGTTATGGAGCTCATGTTATGACCATTTAATCAGGTATTTTGGGTCCGAAGCCCAATCCTTTTAGGAATGGGACCATTAAATAAACCTAAACCTATTATCTACCACACGATTACCTTATCTTCTTCTTTCGTTCGTTCTTCTTCTTCCGTCCTTCTCCTTCTCCTTCTTCTTTATTCTTCTTTCTTCTTCGTCTTCCCCAGCCATCGTCGCCGTCCAATTGGAGCAGCCAGCCGCCGGTCGTCCACCCCTACCGTTCGACCACGCCGGCATCGCAGACCTCCGCCTCCTCGCCGCACCAGCCAACTGCGGCCTTACCGTCGCCGGAAGCCCGTCGCCTACAGCCAGGGTCAGCGCCGCCGACGACGGTCTCCAATCGCCGCTGTTTCGTCTTCGCCGGAAGTCCGCCGCCATCATCGCCGTCGAGTCCAGCGCCGGTCGCCTTTCCCCAGCCAGTCGCCGCCGCTGTTTCCTTCGCCAGTAGCCGCCGCCATCATCGCCGTCAGGTGCAGCGCCGCCACGCCGAGCGCTGGACGTCGCCTCTACTGCTGACGTCCTTCCTCGCCGACGAATTGCAGCGCCGCCAGTCGCTGCTCACCGCCGTCGAGTTGCCGCTCCGCCACTGTCGCCGGCGTCCGTCACCGTCGCCGCATCCAGCCGCTGCCCCGAGTTGATATCGCCGGCAGATTAACCTCCACGCCGGATTGATTGGTCGATTTCGCATTTTGACTCAATTTGACCCGTTCGTTTGATTTCGTTGATTTGTCTTCCGTTCGAGCTATCGATTCGATTTCGGCGAAATCCAGGTCCGTACTATGAAGTTAATAGCATTTAGAATAGATTTAATGGTTTGGATCGTTATATGTGTTTATGCTATAATTTGGCTAAATTGGTTAATTGAATTAAATTGATTA
>OOIL02003902.1:202937-244821 GCA_900332095.2 Cuscuta campestris | reverse complement strand
GGGGGGAATTGAAAGCTAGTTTTGTTATAAATGGAGATAGGAAAAGTTTTTTGAATTAGAAAAGAATATTATAATACAAATGAATGTATCTCTTTCATAATTCAATGAATTCAAAAATTTCATACCAAAATATTAATTGTACGTTTTCTATGAATTAAAATAGGTGGCATAAAAAAATTATGAAATTTCATAATGGGTGAGGAAAGTATTTTATTTAGTCAATATTTAAATAAATATAATCAAACTAACTTAATTTAAATGTATCATAATTACATACAAAATATAAAATTTATTTATGAGTGAAGAGATTATTTTATTTATTATCTAAAAGTTTCTACAATTTCAGTCGAGTCATATGCTATTTTTAAATTTTTTAATGTAGTCGTTGAAAATGTATTGTTTAGTATTACATTATTATTATTAAATAAAATAGAATCAATATTAATTTAACATATTATAAACTAATACTCATATTAAAGATATCTATATGTGAAAAAATGATCTTATTTATTAATTAGTGTTTTTTATAAATAAAGAGAGTAAAAAATAGTGTATTGAATTGGAAAGAATATTATCGTAAAAACAAATCTTTCTCTTTCATAATTAATCTTATTCAAAAAGTTCATATATATCAAAACATTGAATTCACATTTTATATATCTTAAATTAAGCGACATATTAGGCCTCAAAACAAAAATACAAAGTAAAATTTATTTACTGGGGAAGAAAGTATCTTATTTAACAAGTGTCAATATTAAACAAAAATAATTAAACGAGTATCATGTAAACGTATAAAGAACAAATATAGAATTTATTTATAGGTGAAGAGTGTATTTTACTTATTATTCTAAAAAAAAATCGTAAATTTTATGATATATCGAATCCGAGATAGGCATTAAACCTTTTTACATATAGTTGTGAAAAATAATATTTTATTAAAAATAATAAATTATAGGGAAAACCATTTTAAATTTAAATTTGGATTAATGAGGTCAAAATAATTAAGTATTTATCATTTTCGTAAGAGTAAAAAAGGTGAAACAGTTGAAGAAATTAGATTTGGTTAATTTAATTAAGTTGCCACCTAATATGCCAACAGATTTCCTTTCCAAAGATAGAGAGTTTGGAGGTAGCAGGGTTGAACAGATCGATTCAATCGCTTTGGGCTGATGATGACCAACTTCCACACAACTCATTCGCCATTTTAAAAAGATTGATAGTTGAAAAGTGTGGGTTCGTGGAGAGATTGGTCCCCTTTCATGTACTCAAATGCTTGAGGCATCTGGAAAGGGTAGAGGTTGAAGATTGTGACAAGCTGGAAGTGGTGTTCGATTTCGAAGAACACTGCACAAGTGAGGAGATACAGTACTCACCATTTTCATTGAAGAAGCTGTCCCTGCACAAGTTGCCACAACTGAAGCATGTGTGGGGGAATTGGCCGCAAGAGACGACGGTCATGTCCTTCCCATGTCTGGAAGAAGTAGAGATTAAGGAATGCGAGACGCGGCTGACCAGTATGTTCCCTTCATCACAGTTGCAAGATGAGGAGTATCCTCTATTTCCTCACCAAAAGGTATATTATCATCCATCAAATCATGCATTCCCTTATTTATTCATATGCTACGTATTACGGAGTAATTAATTATACGCACCGGCAATGGCAAATCCAGAAAAAAATTTGATTGGGGGCCAATCTACACTAATTAAAGAGTATGCTGAGATTCAGGGGTGACACTCCCGACTTTTTAAAGCGTTTGATAATGATAAAAAATACTCCGTATAACATATTATATTTAAAGTAGAAAATAAATATTTTACCCGTATAACATATATATATATATATATATATATATATATATATAAAATATATATACGGGTAACATATATAATATAATTATGATATTTTAAATATTTTACCCGTATATGTTTTTTATGTGATTATTTTGTACTTTTAAACTAAGATTTTCTTTTGTCAATGGGCAAACTAATTTTTTACCGAGGTCGATCTTTTCATTCTCTACAAAAATATTATTTTTAATGTTGTATATTACGAAGTAAAAAAATTGACCGGGGGCAGTTGCCCCCGTATTTTTACATGTTGATCCGCCCCTCATTATACGAGTGTGTGTGTGTGTGTATATATATATATTATTTTATTAAATTTTAAATTATATGAAAATGGAGATATTTTTTATTTTTTTAATAGAAAAAACTATATATATTTAAAAACAATATATTAAAAAAATCTACATAACAAGATATACCAATATTATATTATTTTATCAAAATAATAATGACATCAAGGAATTGTATTTATTGAACTTTGACCTTGGTCCCTAGTGTAGTGAGTTTTCAAATTAATTGGGGATGCAGGCCGGGAATACTAATATATATACTATGAGAAATTAATTTTAAACATCAATAATCCTTAGCCTAATGAGTATGGTTCCTCTCACAGTCTCACCCCAGTCCATAATTAAAATCACAGTTTATTTTATTTTATTTACAAATTTGTATAAAAATAATTAATTAAACAAAAGATGGGAAAAATATTTTATTTTATCAAATAATCAATGAAAATACACAAACAAACAAAAATATGCATCCTAATATTTATTATGCATTAAGCATTACATAACTTTTAAATGTGCATACTATTTCTTATATTGTGCACATTCCATGCATATGAAAACATATATGTTTTCATATATCTATTTAATAAAATCAATGCTCTAAATTAGGAATTTATACAAAGAAATAATAATGTGCAACAAATATTTTTTAAATTTTAAGTGTGCATATGACCCCGTTCTATTGTTTTATTTGTCTCTTTATTTTTGTCAAATTAATTAGTGATATACATATTAAGAAACAAAAAGTTATATAATTGATATTAATTCTAATTTAAAAAGTAATGAAAATAAGAGTGCAAATTTCAAAAAAGTTACTAATATGATTTGAGATAAAATATAATTACATGGAAGAAAACTAAAAGAAAGTAGAGTATAAATTACTTAAATAAAATATCAGATTTAGAAAATAAAATAATTATTTCAACACTTTTATTTTTTTTTAATGCATTTTTTTAAACTTGTTATAGTTTTTTCTAATTCTTTCTAGTTTTTTTCAATTGCTTTCAGTTTCTTTCAATTCCTTCTAACTTTTTAAACTCCTTTTAGTTTCTTCCAATTTTTCCCTTTTTTTTTCAACTCTTTCCATAACATCCAACTCTGTTTTTACAACGTAACTGAAGCGATAAGAGCCTCAATAAAGCTGACATGCATTAATAAATACTCCCTCCATTCCTTTTAAATTGTCTGGTTTCCTTTTCGAGTCTATTGTTTGACCTACAATATCTCATAAAATTTATTAGCAAAAAAATATTTACAATAATACACTAAATGTAATTTTCAATACTAATAATTTGGTAAACTTGTTGTATTTTAAGTAATGTATGTTTTTATATATAGTTAGTGTGATGTTTGGCACGCGAAGCGAAGCAGATAGTTAAAGAAAATAGAGGGAGTACCTCCTCTCTCCAAAAAAAAAAGAATATTTACGTTTCACTATTCAAAAATCACGAGAGCCTTTGCTTGTTTTGTAGGTGGTTCAAAATATGAAGAGGTTCACCTGTGATGGAAAATTCGCAAAGATGGTATGGGACGGCCAAATTCCGGATAACTACTTTTCCAATCTTGAAGAAGTGTTTCTATATTTGGACGATGATGATGATGAGTCAGTAGATACTACCATTCGGCGTGGATTGTACCAGAGTAAGTTTCCAAATCTACAGAAGCTGGAGTTTAAGGGGGACGAGAAGCCGCCTATATTATTCTCTTCATCATCTGTGGAGCTGGAGCCTCCTCGGGACAATGAAGCCGTTGCAACTTTCAAAACACTGGTTTTTGAGGCAAGGCACTTCTTGGAGCAGCAGATATGCATTGATGATACCGAGCCGGCATTTCTTTGCCAAAACCTTCAAACTTTGGACATTTCAGGGTGTCCCAACCTGATAAACTTGGGACCATCCTTGATTTATTTCACCAATCTTCGAGAAATCATAGTAAGTTATTGCGATAAAATGACCAGTTTGCTGGTGCCATCAACCTCAAGAGGCCTGTCGCAGCTCACGAGGTTGACAATAACCGATTGCTGCCAAATGAAGGAAGTTGTAGCAGAGCAACAAGTGCTGGAAGAGGATGGTGGTGATGGTACGACGAGTGGGAGGGAGATTATTGTTTTTCAAAAATTGGAATCTTTGGAACTCGAATATTTGCCATGTTTGAGGAGCTTCTGCAATTCTAATGACCATGCCTTCAGCTTTCCATCCTTAGCAGAAGTAATTATTAGAAAATGTCCAGGAATGATCATCTTCTGCCAAGGAGATGTGCATACACCAAATCTTAAAGGTGTCACACTTGAAGAAAGAAGCATGGGGAAACAACAACCGCACTGGGAAGGCAGCCTTAACCAAACAATCCAATACTTTTTGCTATCTCAGGTATATATGAATGCATAACTGCTCTGATTCTCAATGTTAACAGATACTCCCTCCGTCCCAAAATAATTATCACGGCTTGACTTTTTGGTAAAACTGTTTGACCACGAGTTATGGGTTAAGCATATTTATTTATAGTATCGATTTAGTAAAATTGAACTTATTTTAAAATATAGTTTTGATATATCGAACTTCTATAGCATTTGATTGTTTAAAAATATATTTAATTTATGGTCAAAGTATTACACTGCTTGATCAAAAAAAGTCAAATTGTAGTAATCTTGGAGGTCGTAAGTATTTGATCATTCTACCTGGAGTATTAATTAAGAATGTTCGTCTAGTTTGATTTTTTTGACCTTCAATTACATTAAATTTGTGTAGCTTATTAAGAGCAACTTTAGCCTTTCCTCACACCTTCCCCCCACGTCACATGAAGCCATAGCGCATTCGGGTGCGAGTGGGGGTGTGGAAAGCGTTAAAATATGAAAACGTACGAGTGCAGGTGCGCCTTAAAGCATCAATCAAAAAACCAAAAAACATGTATCCGTCTATATGTATATACTTCAAAATTACCCATATTCTAAATAATATTAAGAAAACTCGTTTTTATGTTCTTTCTACACCAATCCTATAATAATCGTTACGTTCTTCATGTTCTTTGTTTGTATATCAATCCTATAACGCTGCTTCGCAGTGTTGTCTTCCCTCCCGATTCCCCAACAATCGTCATCCTCTAATTATACGGAGTAATTGTTAGGTAAACATTTAAAAATATAGAATTGTATTACACTCTAAACGTAAAATTTCTCATATCAATTTTTTTAAAGGTTAAACCAATTGACCAGTTAATTTTAGATTTGTTTTGGATAATGAAGTACTAGTTGTTTGGGTAGTAACTTGTCAGTTCAACATTTAATATATTGTGAACTTTGATCGCTAAGGTAAAAGGTTTGGAGCTGTGCCCTGAGATGAGAAGCCTATGGATGGAAAAACGTTCACAGCGCATGGCTTTTAGCAGATTGGAAGATTTAACCGTTGAGAGCTGTGACTTCTTATCTGAATGTGTGATACCCACACATTTGGTAGCGTCATTGAGGCGTTTGAAAGTATTGGTGGTTCGTAATTGTCAGTATATAAAAACAATATTTTGTCCGGAGGATGGATGTAAATGGTTTCAATCTCTGCAAAAACTACATGTCACTAATTGTAAAAGTTTAGAATACATTTTTATGGGATCAGCTGCTAAAGGATTTGAGGATAATGAGAGTTTAGAGGAAAAATCTTCAAAGTTCTTGTTTGCTCGTTTAGAGTCTTTGAAATTGGAGAAGTTGCCATATCTCAAGGGTTTTTGTCTGCAAAGATGTACATTTGAATGCCCACAACTCGCAGAGTTACGGGTGTCTCAATGCGAAAACATAACCGCATTTGGCACAGAAATGGCACGTATTATTACAAACTCGGGTGAAAGAGATGAATTAGAACAGAGCCAAACCCACCTCTTCTTGGCCGAAAAGGTTAGTATGTTTTTTTTCTTCTTCTGTACTCTCTAATGTTAGTTATTAGTTGTTAACTTTATTTACAAAGAAGAAACCACATAAGGAAATGGTAGGAGGATGAATGAAAGTGAGTATTGATACCTCTTTTCCAATTAATTATTCTATGCAGGTGATTCCCAACATAGAAAGACTATCATTGAGTAAAAAAGATGTGACTCTCATAAAAAACCACCAATTCGAGACGAATCTCTTTGATGAAGTGGAGGATCTTACTCTGGGAGGCTTTGTTGGAGGAGAATCAGCAGCAGCAGCAGCATCATCCCTTCCTTTTGATTTTCTTGAAAGATTTCCAAAGCTGCTGAGGCTGCGTGTGGAACATAGTGCCTTTGAGGAGATATTCTCATCTCAACCACAACAACATACATTTTGTAGTTCCTTGGAGGAATTAGAGCTTGCATATTTGGAGGAGCTGAATGCCATATGGAATCATGATGATCATTCTTCTTCTTCTTCTTCTTCTCAATTTCAACCACTTCATCTAAATCTAGAATCTCTTAAAGTGGATTGCTGTCCTAATTTGATTATGCTGGTTCCGGCTTCTGCTTCACTTGCAAATCTAACACATCTGAAGGTGTCTGGCTGTCATCAATTGACCTATTTGTTCACAGATTCAACTGCCAAAAGCTTGGTATATCTGGAAACATTGGCGGTAAAGGAGTGCAGAAAGATGAAAGAAATCGTGAGAAATGAGAGCGAAGAAGATGCAGCAGGAATCACATTAAATGGATTGCGCAAACTGGAACTTGATGCTCTACCGAGCTTTGAGGGATTTTGTTTGAAAAACCAGACCTTTCAATTCCCAGACTTAACTGGAGTAACTATAAAGGGATGCCATCAAATGAAGATGTTTTCTCTTGGAGACTTGGAAACACCACAATTGGAGGGTGTGGACATTGACGATAGCAGCATGCGCTTGAAGAGAGATCTTAACAAAACCATAGAATTGTTCGTCTCAAAGAAGGTACCGAAAACACAATATAAGGCATAGCTTGAGGTATGACCAATGAAACCTAAAATTGACGATTCTTACATATTTTTCCCCATCTTCTATTCTAACTCTGCCATTCTGAAAATGGAAAACATCTCCTTTGATGATGACGATGACGATGATGATGCAGGATAACAAGAATATAAGGACTGGCTGAGTTCTTCATCCATAGTATCTATCTTTCATCCATAGTATCTCTCGGGTGGGTGCATCACTCTATCTTTATGCTCCCTTTTGTTTGCTCTTCATACGTTTCAAATAAGTGATATTTGCACCAAATAGTACAAAAACATAAGTCATTTCTCAATATAGGATTTAAATTTTTTTATTTTTCTAAATAGTACTTAATAATGTCTAGTGGGAGGAATAATGTCCACTGATCATGGGCATTTACTTGAATAATGACTAATAAATAATGACTAAAGGTCTTATATTGGGAAATAAAAATATACGATCCTATATTGAGAAAGTCATTATGTTTTAGTCCTATTTAGGTAAATTACCCTTCAAATAAAGGGCATATGCGGCTCAAGTTTCTAAACGCATGACAATAATATACTTCCTTACCCCATTTTGACTTTTAGAAAAATTAAGCGAGAGAGATTTTGTGTTGATTTTCCAAAAAGACATTTGATGTAATGGCTAAAAGTATGATCTTATGGTTGATTATTTGTAAAAAAATGATCTGATAAGTAGGATAATGATTAGTATGGATAATAGTAGTTTTTTAATTAAAAGAGGAAATATTTTGTGGGACAAAGAAAAATAAGAAAGGAGAACGAGTTTATAAGACGTAGAGAGTATATATTTCTTGTGGGATTTATTTATGGAAACGCTATTAAGTTTCTCTTTGTTCAGGTGTTTCTGTTACGTACGTGGGACGACCGTGGTATACTAGCTGCATTCATAAGAGTTCTGGGTGGGGCTATGTTTGGCATACCCATAGTTATTATAATTATTTCATTATTTAATATTTTTGTTTATGAGTGGGATTATGACACTCCTTCAATGGTTTTCTTTTCGGTTCTTTCCCTTGATGTTGTTGCTGAATCGACAAGACTAGAATTTCTATCTTTTCTATAAATTGGGATATTCTTACTTTATTTGAAAAGATATCAAATTGTTATTCCCAAGCCCTTCTATAACTCTTTTTCATATCTCTTTCTCCTCTTCTCTGATCTCTCAAATTCTTCTCGATCATTTTTCTCAATTTGGAGCTTATAGTATTTTGTAGCTTAGAGGCGTTTGAAGTCTTTCATATCCCGATTATATCTATATCTATTGATCCTTTACTTACATCGTGGGCAACCTTGTTGGAGGTCGTCAAGCAACGATTTGATGTGGCACATTATCTAGACTATATGGGGGTTTTATAAGTTAGAACACCCCATCAAGAAAATTTGTGGTGCACTCAAAATTACATCATATGGAAGTCTCTTCTTTCTTTTTTCCTCTTCTTCCATACGAGCCGGTGCAGGCCTGCATCCATACTCTAGTTCAACTACAAAAACAAGACAGTTTATGAATCAGATATGATGTCAATAAAAGGAGGTGGCATCAAGAGAGGCTAGCCATGGGAGCTACTGAAAGGGCTGGAGTGAAAATTCCTCGCTGGAATATCCCCTACCAGGTTCGGTTGATGTCGATGATCGTCCTTGACAAACTCAAACCTGAGCTCTGTGTGGGATTCTTTGGTTACCAACTTCTCAAACTCGATTGGCCCATGATCAGAGTTTCTTGGTGTCACCCAAAAACTTCACCATCATTATTGCTAAGTGGTCGAACAACTGAAGATACTCTCGCAGGCTCATGGTTCCCATATGAAGATGCAAAAATTCCTCACGTTTCTGTTCCACGAACGACTCTGAGATATATTCTTCCTTGAATACCCATTTGAACTAGGCCCACGTCAGCTAGGGAGGATAATCTACGTTCCGAGTGGTATGTTTCCACCACTCGTACGCGTTTCTCTTAAACTAGAATATAGTTTAAGAGTTGGTTAGAAGTACCTTAAACTAGAATTATTTTAAGAGTTGGTAAACATCAAGAAATTGGCCTTAGACGACTAAGAATAGTTTGAGAGCATTGTTGAATAGGAATGTTGAATATCGAATATTGAATGTTGAATCCCTGAACTGAATATTATGTGCATGATATCAAATAATTTGATTATGGATTAAGATTCAATTTATATGGATGTTCGATGCATTAAAAATCCTTACTCAGCTTCACCGCTGAGCGTGTAGTATATTTTATTTCCTGCACGTAGGTAAACAAAAAGAATGAATTGAAGTGATATATTCCTGGCGACAGATGGGGCGAGATGGTCAGGATGGATTTGTGGATTTGAATTATTATTTTAAAGACATAAAATAATTAATTGTTATTGCCATGTGACATGTTTAAATTTGCTTCCGCATTATTGAACACTCCATATTATTACTGTTTATGTTATGATTATTATTTATGATAAATAAAAATGTTTTAAATGTTTTAAATTTTAAAATTACTAAGTTTATACTTTAGTCTGAAAGGGACTGTAGACCTGAACGGATTAGGGTGTTACATATAGAGAAGGAAAGAATGGCCCACAAGGAGAAAAGAAGAAAACTCTCCGCCCTCACTCCAATCGTCAACACTCTCACCAGAAAAAAAAATCAAAAAACATAATCTCAATCTCGTTCTTCATGGAACGAAGATATAGCTCTCTACTTCTAGAGGCTATCCTCCCAAAACTACTTCCGCCAGCTCCTTTCGAATACTTGTGCTCCAAGCTGCCCCTTGTCTCTATTGATTAGCTTGCGGGGATAATAAGAAACAAATATACTTCCGAGCGGTTTAATACCTTCCGCAATGTATTGTTTCCATAGTTTATCTCCATAATTAGAATTCTCTCTTGTAATCTCTATATAGAGACCAATTATTATAAATTTTATAAGAATCGCATGTCAATGAAACTGCTGGTCGGTCCCTAATAACAAAAGGCTAATCTTTATTACAACAAGCTTCAGTTCCATTCGTAATAACTTGATAGGTCCTCACTGAATAGGCCATATTCACACCAACTAAAAAACATAGGCAATAATACAAACACACTTGCTTTCCTAATACTATTGAAAGCCATTAATAGAGTACACTAATTAATTTATTCTCCGGCCATAAGAATGAGTGCACCAAATTCAATCCCCCCTGAGGAACAATAACACAACATGCATGCAGTAGTTAAGTAACTAGCACTTCACTGCAATGGGAATGGCTCTGAGGGGCTTGTCAAAGTCCATGTCCTTAGGGTCCATATTGCCCTCAAGCCTCCAGTCAAAAGAGTTGATCAACGACCCCAGCATCACATGCATCATCCTGACGGCGAGCGGGGATCCCGGGCAGATGCGCCGCCCGCTCCCGAACGGGGTCAGCTTGAAATGCCTGCCCTTGACATCGATCTCCGACCCCAAAAACCGCTCGGGCAGGAACGAGCCCGCGTCCTCCCATGTGGTCCCGCTCCTCCCGATGGCCCACTCGTTGATGAGGACTTGGGCGCCTTTAGGGATAGTGTACCCTCCAGAGATTAGGACATCCGTTTTGGCCCTCCGCGGGAGCAAGAGTGGGGCGGGCGGGTGTAGCCGCAGGCTCTCCTTGACAACGGCTTCCAAGTACGGAAGGCGCCCGATGTCCGATTCCTCCATTGCCTTCCCCAACCCGATGGTTCGCTCCAATTCCCTCTTGGCTTTTGACATTACCTCTGGGTTGTGGACTAGCTCGCTCAGTGCCTTTTCCAGTCCATAAGCTGTTGTATCTGTTCCCGCCACCAGTAGATCCTATATGTATATGCATGAATTTTGATTTAAAAAAACATAAATAATTCTTAAAGTAAATTCCCAAAATGGTCCTTTGTAATAAGGTGTTTTCCTAATTCAGTCCTCAATAAGTTTTAATTACCTACGTGGTCCTTTATAATTGAGATCTATTCCCAAGATAGTCCTTCGTAAATAATGTTACTCAAATGATGATTAATATGGAGATATTTTGGTATTTTGATCATCCAAATTTTTGGAACAGTTATTTCTGTACAACTAAATATAAAATTTAAAAAATATGTTGACTATAAATAATTCATGAATTATTTAAAACTTAAAAAAATCTTTTAACTTTCAAATCAAATGCACATCTTTAATTAGAAAAACGATTTTGAGAAAGAATTCATTATCAATGATCATTTTAAGAATTATTTCTAAATTTAGCGGATAAAAAATACCCAAATATCTCTATTTAATCCTCATTTGAGTCACATTATTTACGAAGGATCATTATGGGAATAAATCTCAATTATAGAGGACCGCGTAAGTAATTAAAACTTATTGAGAATTGATTTGGGAAGATACCTTACGAAGGACTATTTTGGAAATTTACTCTAATTCTTATTAGGTAAACCTCAAAAAAATCATTTTTATTAGGAGAAAGACTTTTATGTAATAAGGGGAGTATGAGAAATATGTACCAGCAACAAGTGTCTTATCTTCTTCCTATCCATCCTCTTGATATCCTCTTGAGAAATGTCCAACAAAGTGTCCAACATATCATTGTTACTCAAGTAACTTTCCCCTTGTCTTTCCCTCACCCGGTCGTCGATGAGGCGGTCCAGCACCCGAAAGAACCGGGTGAGGTAGGAGGCGGTGTGCCTCCGGACGCCCTGCGGGTCGAAAATCTTCAGCACCGGGAGAAAGTCGACCACGTTCGGCGTTCCGGTGGCTTTCAGGAGAGTGGACACCAAATCTTTGAACTCGCCGTCGTCTTCCACCGCCGACCTGACGATGAAGTCTTGGGAGACGAATGTGTAGGACAGGAAGTTGATGCAGGCCTTGAATGCCGCCCTTCCCACATCCACCACCTCACCTAATTGGTTTTGTAATTAAGATAGGATATAACACATTGGGGAATTCATCAAATGACCATTAATTTGAGAGATCATTTTAAGTCGGAAGTTGGGCATGAATGATGATTACAAGTTTGAGCTTTTAGTACTACCTTTTCATTTAAATTATTTATTTACTATTTACATCATTAAACTTTAACAATTTTCTTTGTCCAATTTTGGTTAGCAATTTTGATAAAATAATACTCCCTCCGTTCTCTTAAAAGGTTCCTGTTTTGACTTTTAGCCAAATTAACGAAAGTGTAATTTTGGTTGACTTTCCAATTTGCCCCTTATGTGATGAGTAAAAAGTAAGATGTGATAGTTTGGTAACTTTGGTTATTAGTGAAAAAGTATGATGTGATAGGTAGGGTATGAAATAGTATGGGTAAAAATGATTTTTTAATAGAAAATAGAAGTGTTTTTGGGAATTCGAAAAAATGAAAGGAGAAGGGTTTTAAGGAATGGGGGAGTATATTCTTGTCACATTTTATAATGTTGATCTTTTGATTTAGTTTTTAAATACATAAATTTTATTTTATAAATCACCACCTATTTTCAAATAAATGGCGTTGAAAATAATTTCAGGACAAATCTCGTAAACAACAACATGCGATTTAAATTGGAAAATTAGAAAATACTTCATCTGTCCCTAAAAAAAATTTCTATATTAATTTTTTAATAGATTTAAAGGGAGTCTATTTTGGTAATGATTTTCTAAAAATGTGATTAGATCTGATAGATAAAAGTAGGATATGATAGGTAGATGACTAATAGTAAAAAAAATATGTAAAATTTGCACTAAATAGTACCCCCTCCGTCCCAAAAAGAATGGGACGGTTTGACTTTTTGGGAAATTAAGGGAGGGATATTTTGGTATTGACTTTCCAAAAATACCCTTGATGTGATGGGTAAAAATAAGATGTGATGGGTAGATTATTAGAAAAAAAGGTATGATGTGATAGGTAGGGTATGATAAAGTTAGGGGTAAAAGTGGTTTTTAATAGAAATGTAACGGATTTTACGGGACGCATTTTTTTCTAAACGTAACAAACTTTTTGGACGGAGGGAGTACTAAAACACATGTCCTTTCCTAATGCAGTTCTTAAACATTTTTATTCCGTAAATAGTACTTTAATAATGTCTAGTGGCAGGAATAATATCCATTTATAGTAGATTAATCTTTTCTATATTGATTTTTATTCCGTAAACATTTTTATTAATCTTTTCTATATGGATTTTTAATGGATTTAAATGAATGTATTTTGGTGTTGATTTTCTAAAAATGTCATTAGATGTGATCGGTAAGAGTAGGATATATATGATAGGTATATGACTAATAGTAAAAAATATGCAAAATTTGTACTAAATAGCACTAAAACACGTCCTTTCCCAATGCAGTATTTAAACATTTTTATTTCGTTAATAGTACTTGAATAGTGTCTAGTGACAGGAATAATATCCGGTTATAGTAGACATTTAGTTTGAACAATGTCCAGTGGCGGTGAACATTTACTTGAACAATATCCGGTGGATATTGAACAGTGATACTACATTGAAAAATAAAAACATATGGTATTATATTAGAAAAGTCACTATGTTTTAATACTATTTAGGTAAATACCCAAAAAATATAATGTGATAAGTATTGTAAAAGTTAGTAGGAGTAAAAAAGGAGTTTTTAATAGAAATAACAATATTTTCTCGGATGGATTAAAAGTGAATAACCAAACAAATTTAAGAACGAATAAAATACTTTGTAATAATTTCGTATAGGTAGTGTTTGAGAAGTATGAGAACTAATATTTTATTTCAAAAATAAAATTTAAGTCAAACTCAGATCGGATTTTAAACTAAAATTTCAGTTCAATTCTCAAAGATGCCGGTATAAGTTAAGGAAAATGCTAGAGTCACAAACTTAAAGTTCACAAAATTCACAAACTTGCCTTTTGTGGAATTTAAATTAAAATATTTTTTAATATTTGAATGCATCTTATTTCTAGCAAAGTGCTAAAAATGCAAGTTTGTGACTTCTATTCATCAAAAATCTAGCGACTTCTCCGGTTCATTAAAAATGCATCTTATTACTCATAAGTTAATCCATTTTCAATAATCTAGCGACTTCTCCGGTTCATAAAAAAAAGTGACTTCTATTCATCAAAAAAGAAAAAGCAACTTCTCTGATTCATCAAAAAAAAAAAAGAGCAACAAAACAAAGTACTCAGTGCTGATGTGTGGAGGACGGCACCCATGACCCCACGTTGCCCATGTGGCGAACCTTTTATTATGATATAAATTTAATATTAATACATTTTTATTGAAACGTAATATTTAATATTAAATTTTAAAAAATATATATGTATAAGTATAAATATTAATGATCAAAATACCATATTGGAGATTATAAAAAATTAAATAGGCTGAACATTTCTGAACGAAAAAAGTAATTTGGTACTGAGTCTTGAATCCCTCTTGATAATATTAATGATGAAAGTATCACGTTATAAACCGCATACGTCAAAATTAGCAGATAGTAACTCATAAAACTTCATTTAAGGTCCTACTTACTACTCAACTAACCATAATCTACCATGTACTCTTTTCCTTTTTTACACTATCCATTTCCATCCTCATTACTCATTAGCACATTTTTCTTTCAACCATATTGAGGTACACTAAACAATGTACCCAAATTTACCCCAAATTGCCAGGGGGTACGTCGACATTTTAATTATTCACACTAACACAAAATGCTACTTTAATATAAAAAAATTGCATGGATATTTTGTGTCAGTGTAAATCATCACACAAGCATTACACTAGTATAAAATGTTAGTAAATACATTCAAAATACAACTTTTGGTGTACAAATAATTTAATTGTTTTCTTTACCTAATAAGCACCCGGCCTAATAAAGACAAATTAGGAAAATCAAATACTCACTCAGCTCCCTACTTTTTTTTTTCTTTTTGCTTTTCCACGATTTCCCAGGTATAATATTTAAGCTATAAAATATGATACTTTTAGATTTTTAAAATAAATCTATTCATATTGAATTTATATCATAACTAAATATACTTTTTCATATTTTATGATCAAAAATTTCATTTTTGACCAAGCAAAAATAAACAAGAAGATAAGTCTAGAACGGAGAAAGTACATTTTAAAATAATATTTTGAAAATATTTTATATAATAAATCTAATAAAACTATTTTTGTATCAACATCCAATATCATTTTTATTTAATTTGAAATCAAAGTTTACCAATTTTGATAGAAAAAAATCAAAAATAGACAAATAGTTCTCAATGGATGGAGTAATACATAAATTTTATTCAAACAATGGTCAAAATATATCAAATTTCAGTGCAAAAAGTATATTTAAAAACAGTACTCCGAAGTTTAAGCTTATAGTATGGATAAATGGCCAACCTTTGAGGCTGCTCTGGTGCATGTCGCCGAGAAGGTCTTGCAACTTCTTGCGCCGGAGGTTTTCGCTGCCGTCAAGAGTGTTGTTGGAGAACAACCTCTGATGACAGATTTTCCTCAGGTCTTGCCAGAGCGGCGAGACCGGGAGGAAAACCAGGCTGGACAAGTTGTGGTCGTGCGCGGTCGTGACGTCGGGCACGGATCGGTCGGAGAACAGGGCGTCGTGGGTGTGGAGAATCTCCCTCGCCATGTCGGGCGAGGAGACGATTACGGTCGTCTCCCGGCCCGCAATTTGCACCCGCATTACGGGGCCGTACGCCTCCGCGAGCCTCGCCAGTGTCTGTTGCGGCTTGTGGAACAGGTCCGAGAGGTTGGAGATGAGGGTAAAAATGGAAGGCCCGGGTGGGAGCTTCTTTTTGTGCTTGGTTTTTGTGGTGGTTCTTAGGAGTGAGTGGAGAGTGTATAGTGCCAAGAAGAGGAAGAGCACTCCACATGATGAGCTCATTGAATCCATTTCTCTGATCTAATCTCACCAATTGAAGTAAAATATGTTGTGAAATTTATAGGTGTCTTACACTCTTACTTCCATGCATCAATCAATAATGGGCAGACCCAATAAGGGAGGAGTGGAGTCAATTGACACTAGCTACTGCCATTTTTTTTGTATTATCTCTCTACTATTTGCTTCATTTGTCTTTTTACTATATTTAATGTAACACTTTGAGTATCAATATCTTTATAAATTGATAGATTTATATTACGGAGAATAAAAATATACAGAGTAATATTTCAAAATTCAATTATTGATATTCGATTAATTTTTTATTATGGAGTACAATTCAATGTACTCCCTCCGTCTTAAAATTAATTTCTCATTTGACTTTTCACGGGTCTCCAATGCAACACTTTGACCATTAACATCTCTATTTTTATATACATATATATTATAAAAATATTATATGTCAAAATTATGTTTCAAAATGAATCTATTGATAACAAACGTATATGAGCATTCAATGTATTTTTCCCATAATATGCGGTCAAAGTTTAAAATGTTTGACTACAAAAGTCAAAATAGGGAATTGATTTTAGGACGGAAGCACTATTTTTTTGCATTACTTGTGTTCAAAGTTCAAAAAAATTGACCATAAGTCTAATTAGAAGGATTCAAACAGGATGGAGGAGTAGTATTGCTTGAATAATAAAATAGAGTACATTTTCAAAATAGTCCTTTCTATTTACATATTTTTTGAAATCAGTCATCAATAAATAGAATAGGTACATCTCTTTACTTTTTGCTTCATTTGTTTTTTTACAATATTTAATGTAACACTTTGAGTATCAATATCTTTATAAATTGATAGATTGATACGGTATCGTATCGGGATAGGGAAGGATTTCGAGCACCTTCGAGCTCCAAGAACAAAAGAGGCAAGAAAGAGAGAGATTAAGGTTTAGGAGAAAGTAATTTCTTTATTCAATGATAAATAATTCATTGAAATGGATACATTTATAGCTAGGACATTTAAAGAATCCTTACCATAGAAGGAAACTAAATAATCTAGAAATCCTAATAATAAATGGTAACAAATATCCTAACAATAGAATATTACTTTCTAATAATAATATAATTAACTAACCATAAATAATAATACTACCTAATATAATAATAATAACCACTAACCATTAATAATAGTAATAATAATAATAATAATAATAATAATAATAAAAAATCCCGTATCACTCTCCCCGCCTCAAAAACCAACTTGTCCTCAAGTTGGAAATTCAACAAAGAACGGGGAAAAAATGTGTCATGCATCGTCCATCCTCCGGGGTCAAACACCTTCGTTATTGGAGCATCAAAAGAACGTGTTGGACCTACAACATCTCCAACACTAGTTAAATAATTGCATGCGACCAACTCGATGAAAAGAATGCAACCGGGTGCAATACTTCTTGATTTACAGATAACAATAACCTCAACATCAAGAATTCCAAAGCTTTCTGTGCATCCATAAACAATTAGAATGTCCCCAAAAACTTCCTCGCGGCCTTGATGGTGTGCATCCTCTTGAACATCGTCTGTAGGAACAGGATCATAAACAATAACAAAAGCATCATTGGAAATACATACCGGATGAACAACAATTTCCCCCTTCATCGTGAGTGACTTATTGGAGAAAAAAATATACAGAGTAATATTTCAAAATTCAATTATATATTGATATTCGATTAATTTTTTATTACGGAGTACAATTCAATCTACTCCCTCTGTCTTAAAATTAACTTCTCATTTGACTTTTTACGGGTCTCTAATGCAACACTTTGACCATTAACATCTCTATTTTTATATAAATATATATTATAGAAACATTATATTTCAACATTATGTTTCAAAATGAAACTATTGATAACAAACTTATATGATTATTCAATGTATTTTTTCAGAGTTTACCTGAGCCTATCCGTGTAGAGGTAACCTTAACAGGTTGGGTCTCATACACCTACATGATGTAGCACTAGCAGAGAGAGAAAAGTGTAGTGACCTGATCGAAGTGTCTTGAAGACTACCCGGGTGCAACATACGTGACCTGGTGAAAAGCACGATATACCTTCAATAGATCACCCGGTAGCTTTGGACCAAAACCCACCGGGATGGATTCCAACCTTGTACGACGACAACAAATCTAGTGTGATAATCTAGTCGTATTTACCCGGTGATGGGTGTATTCCACCCAGGCCACAACTCAGGTCAGGTCAAGCCATGAGCAACCAGGTGATTCCCGAAAAATGAGCAATCAGGTAGCTTTGGTGGATCTGTACATGACCAGGTCCCGGATGCAGACCACGTGGGTGACTTTCACGCGACCGATCATGTAGCATGGCATTGCAGAGAAGATCCTCGAATGATAAGAATGTCCCTTCAGGAAACCATTGGAGTGGATTTCCATGACTTGGGAGCCACTTGGCAAGGATAGATTCCTCTACACCAATGGAATGGGCTTATACAGGTATTCCCACCCAAACACTACGCACCAAATAGGGACAGTTACAAAGGGAAAGCTCTAAGGAAGAAGGGACGACAAACAGTACAAGATAAAAAGGCATGCACGTGGCTAGGCATGGGCGCATGCAAGCCTATATACTAGCTTCACTATAAATAGGCTTGTAACCCTTAGTAGGGATTCGAATTTCCACTCTCTAGCAGCTATTGTGTAATACTTCCTTGTATTATTCCCATACCAAATAATAATTGGACTACGGGTGTTCACACCTACAGTCCTTCTAGTCAACCTTTGTTTTCTCTGTCTTTCTAGGATCCAAACTCAACAAACCACCCTAGACCCGATCTAGAGTAGTTTTCCCGGGTGGTAAAAACATTTTCAAACTTTATTTCATAATAAATTATTCGGAATAGTAACGAAGTATAAATTTGTGAAAGCTTTAACAAATCACAATTACAAAACATAATTAATTTATATCTTTTAGAAATAATAATTCAAAACAAACAAATTGATACAGATAATATATTAGATTAATTAATTAGTTAATTATTAATTAGTGTTATTTACTAGTTAGTATTTTATTCTGATAAGGGTTTAGAGTTATGCCATTGTAGGGTTAGGGTTTCATTAGAGTTTCTCTCTATCAGCTATAAATAGAGATGTACCCCCTCTACTATCGGAATGAAGAATAGAAATCAATAATTCTCTAATATCTTTCTCTTTTTTCTCTTGGGAGTCCAGAAACACTCGAAGTTTTCCATTTGGAGCTTGAAGACGCTCGAAGTTCTTCTCTATCCATGTACGTTTAGCGTATCAATTGGTGCTTTCATTGAGAGGAACACCAAACAAAAAAAACAGTCAAAGTTCCGATCCACAATTTTTTTACTAGTTCAATCTACTGTTGGAACTTTGGAAAGAAAAATACATTGAATTGGATTGCTCCTTGAGATCACTCAATTGTGCAGCCGCAAAAAAAAAGAGAAATATATTAGAGAATTATTGATTTCTATTCTTCATTCCGATAGTAGAGGGGGTACATCTCTATTTATAGCTGATAGAGAGAAACTCTAATGAAACCCTAACCCTACAATAGCTTAACTCTAAACCCTAATCACAATAAAATACTAACTAGTAAATAACACTAATTAATAATTAACTAATTTATTAATCTAATATATTATCTGTATCACAAATCCATCCCAAAAATCTTGCCCCATCTGCCGCCAGGAACACGTCACATCATTCTTTCTGTTTTCCTGCGTGTAGAAAATAAAACATACTACACGCTCAGCGATGAAATCGAGTAAGGAAATCTAATGCATCGAACATCCATATAAATTGAATCTGAATTCACAAACGAATCATTTAATATCATGCACATAATATTCAGTTCAAGGATTCATTATTCAATTTTCAATATCAACAGTGTTCCTAATTATTCTTAGTCTAAGACCAATTTAATATTGATAACAAAGCTCTTAAACTATTCTTAGTATAAGGAAATATTTTTAATCAGGCTCTTAAGCTATAATTAGTTTAAGGCAGAACACAAGAATCGATAATCCATCCTACAAGTCTTATTGATCATTTTCCAACCGAACAGTGGACTATTTATTGTCGGGTGGGTGACATCCTATATGTGTGTGTGTGTGTGTATATATATATACATATATATATATATACATATATATATATATACATACATACATATATATATATATATATATATAATCCAAGTGAGAATGCATCTAATGAAAGAAATAAGAATGCATCTCGTGCATTAGATGTAAGATTTAGGGGCTTGAAAAATTTAAAAAAGCTGAAAAATTTGAAAAAAAAACACGATGGCATTATGGTACGGCAAATAAGTTGAACTTTAATCCCAATATTAAGGATAAATAGTAATTATTGTTTATTCATACTTTGGTTTGTACTTATCCGTGTGTTACTTTGTATCAACCATATGTATTAGATTAGGTTGTTAGCTTGAGAATAGGATCGTAAGTTGTGTTTAGCTATCTAGTAGCATCCTCCTCTGTATAAATCCTTGTACAATGATTTTGGAATAATATGAGAAAATACATCTCCTATATGGTATCAGAGCTTGTTCTTTAAAACAGATTTTTTTCTTTATCACTAAAAGGGCTCCCCTGTGTTTCTTTCCGGTTGCAAACCGATGACTTCTGCAGATTCTGCTCCCTCCTTCATCCGTATATCTGCTGCTAAACATTTCCCAATCAAGCTCACGAAGACAAACTATCTCGTTTGGCGTCATCAGGTCCACACTACTCTTGTCGGTTTGGACCTTTTTGGTTATGTCGATGGTTCCGTTCACGCCCCATAACTGTTCTCGTATGCTGCGCACAAGCAGCCCAACCCTGCGTACACTTGCTAGTACCGTCAGGATGCCATACTTCTCAGCGCTCTCCTTGGCAGTTGCACAGATGCTGTCCAGCCTGTGATATCTCTAGCGGAAACATCAGCCAATGTCTGGTCTCGGCTGGCCGCGAGTCTCACCAATATGTCCCGTGGGCATATTATTTCTCTCAAGTCCCAGTTGGCGAAGAATCCCCGCCGGAACCGCACCATTGAAGCCTTTATTGCAGATATGACGACGATTGCGTCCAACCTTGCTTTAGCTGGTAGCCTTGTCACTGATGAAGATCTTGCAGTTCATATTATGTCTCAACTTGGCGATGAATACTCTTCGGTCTATCAGTCATTGAGGGGGCGGAATGATGATATTTCCCTTGATGAGCTCTCCACGATTTTGAAGGATTGTGAACGTGAGATTCATGATCACTCTGCTGCCTTGTTTGACCTAGTTCCTGCAGCCAATCATGCCCAACGTATGCGTGGCAGTGATCATCGTGGTTGTACTTTCGGCCGTGGCGGTCAATCTGGTGCCTCTCGCAGCGGCATGCGTGGACGTGGTTCTTCTAATCCTACACGTGGTGGCCGATACTGTCAATTTTGTGACTATCCAGGTCATGATACGAAGTTTTGTCATAAACTTCAACGTTTCTTGAAGGAGCATAATGTTTCCATTGGCTCTGCACCGCTCGCTACTCCAACGGCTCACATGACTGTCTCACCCGGAGGTTGCGACGAGAGTGAATCTCCGTGGATTATTGATAGTGGTGCTTCACATCATGTTGTCGGTGATCCTTCCTCGCTCACCACTCTCATGGATTATGGCGGCCCAGATGAAGTACGTTTGGGTAACGGTAAGAATTTAACAATTTCTCACATTGGTCAATCTCGTCTACCCACTGTTGGTCGTTCTCTTAATTTGTCAAATGTTTTGTGTGTTCCACATCTCCAGAATAATCTTTTATTTGTGTATCAGTTATGTCGTACTAATCAAGTTTCGGTTGAATTTTTATCTGATTCTTTTATCTGCGTACAGGGACACCTCTACTTTAGGGACTCACCAAAAATAATCTCTACTCCGTTTCCTCTCGGTTGGGTGCACCAAGGGTCAACACTCTTTCTGTTCCCGTCTCGTCTCTCGCTGATCTCCATCATCGGCTAGGACACCCTAATAATAAAACTCTGGGTGCTATTGTTCGTCAATGTAGCAATTTTTCCAAGTTTAATGATTGTTCTAATTTTCATTGTTCTTCCTGTCATATCAATAAGAGTCACAAGTTGCCCTTTGCATTTAATACATTGTCGAGTAATGCTCCTTTAGATCTAATTTACACTGATGTTTGGAGTACTTCTCAGTGTTCTATGGATGGATATTACCATTATGTACTTTTTGTTGATCACTATACGAAATACATTTGGTGGTATCCTCTTAAACAAAAATCCGATGTGTTTTCTATTTTTCCTCAATACAAGCGGCTTGTATGGACCGCCGTATGGGGGCATGCCGAGGTACCTTTCAATAATAACTATTTATCCAGTGCGCATATAATCCGATGTGTTTATCTTATTAATCGTCTTCCTACCCCCATATTATCTACTCCAATCTTGGTTTCATTCCAAGATTGGTGTTTCTAACGGCACGCCAATCTTGCGGGGGCGTATTAAGGATAAATAGTTAGTATTGTTTATTCATACTTTGGTTTGTACTTATCCGTATGTTACCACCTGCGTATCAACCATATGTATTAGATTAGGTTGTTAGCTTGAGAATAGGATCGTAAGTTGTGTTTAGCTATCCAGTAGCCTCCTCCTCTATATAAATCCTTGTACAATGATTTTGGAATAATATGAAAAAACACATCTCCTATACCCAATGCCGAAAATGCACTACCACAGTGTAAAAATGTATCGTGACAGTTAAAAATGCACCATTCTCAGGATAAGGTCTATTCTCGCAGAAGTAGCCTTTGGATTTGTGTATGACAAGAAAAATATATTATCATTATGAAATTACACTTTTAGCTCCAAATTAACACTAACATGATAGAAGATCAAAAAAGGACTATTTGTGGAAAGATACCCATAAAAGAAGGATTTCCGGGGTAATATTTGATAATAGAGGACTAAATAGGGAAACCCCCTGTTATAAAGGACCAATTATAAAATTTACTCCAATTATAAATACTCAGCTCATAAAGCTATAATGTCTATCATTTAAGACCATGTGTTATGGTGAGCTTGATAGGGACTTGACGAGATATAAAGAAATATGACATGGAGTGATAAAAATATATGTGTTAGACTGTTAGGCCATTTGTTATGGAGGCTTGACGGGGGGCTTGACAGCGTGTAAAGATTTATGTTATGGAGTGATTAAAAATATGTGTTATGATAAGTGTGAAGAAATGTGATGATTTGTGAAGGTGTGTTAAATTTTAATTGGTTGGAATTAACAAAAAAAGAAAAAAAAAGGGGCAACGATGGGATGGTCATCCCTGCGTGAGGGGCCACGCCCAAAAAATTGGAAGGCGTCATGGGAAAGGGGCGTGAGGGAGGAGGTCAAGCCCTCCTCACACCACCATAACACATGCTTTTACGGGGCTTGAAAAAGGGATGTGACGAAAATTGATGGGGTGAAGATGTAGACTATTTTTATTGGTTGAAAAAAAAAAGAGGAAACGAGCCTTGACACTGGATGGCTATCATCCACAAAGGGCCAACGCCCCATCACAACAAATATGGCACGGTGGAACAGACGTGAGGGAGCTTGAGGAAAGGTCTTACCACTTCTGTCAAGCCCCATAAGAGATAAGCTTATGGGGATTGACATAAGTGGTGTGTCCCTTCCTCAAGCCCCCTCACGCCTGCTCTAGCTACCATGCCATATTTGTTGTGATGGGGTGTCCCCTTTGAGGGTGATAGCCATCCAGCCTTGAAGGCTGATTTCCTTTTTTGTTTCAATTAATCTAAATAATCAACATCATCACCGCATCACACCCCTTTTTCAAGCCCCATAAAAGCATGTGTTATGATGGCGTGAGGAGGGCTTGACCTCCTCCTTCACGCCCCATACACGCCCCTTTCCCATGACGCCTTCTAATTTTTTGGGTGTGGCCCCTCATGCAGGGATGGCCATCCCGTCGTTGTCCCATTATTTCTTTTTTTAATTCCAACCAATTAAAATTTAACACACATTCACAAACCATCATATTCCTTCACACTCATCATAACACATATTCCCTCCGTCCCATAATTGATTACAATGTTTACTATTCCAAAATCATGATAACTTTTTTTTTATTTGTGCATTTTCATTGATTATTTGATAAAATAAAATACTGTTGTAACATTTTATTTTGTAAAGTTTTTTAAAGCCATGTTTGGCCTTTCGCCTAGCCTGTTTTGAAGCTTGAGACCAACTTTAATTTTACCCAACTTACACCCTAAAAGGTATCACAAATACACACAAATAATAATTATCTGTGAAATTTAAGATAGTTCTTGTTTGTGTGTTTGTGATACACTTGGTGTGTGAATTAATGTACAAACTTAATTAGTATAACTTTAACTTTTTTATAGTTATCCGTTGTCATTCTTAGGTTCTTAGCAAGGAGTGTCAATGAAGTAAGACCTGAATTCGACTTCGGGGAACTGTGTTGGGAAATAACAATGCTGAACATAGAAGTTTTGCAAGTATCACAATCTTTTTTATCAATATGCGATTAAAGTCTAATTTATCATCTGGTAATCCTTCCATCAAGTCTGTACTAGGAATAGAGCTCAATCAGCTCATCCTTGTTACTTTGTGTCATATGTGTGCCCCACCATTCAATGAGATTATTAAAGAGCGTGCCATACTGTCATCCAACTGATTGGGAGGAGGTATCAAACAAATGGCAATGTTCCCCACTCGTTTTTTTGTTTTTTTTTTCTTTAGTACCTGACTCACTTGTACTTTGTAATTGTGGGGTTTTTCAATTCTCTAAAAAAAAATTTATAAATAAGACAAATTATTTCGTGAATCTAAGTTTCATGCTCAGTTTATAAACTTTAGTATATTTGTAACATTAAGGAAGTGAGCCTTTTGAAAAAATTTTTTACATGTAAGCTCATTAAAAATATAAAAAAAAATTCACATTTTGAATGTGGATTCTGTGATCATGTAAACATCACTTTAAAAATAAAATTACTTGAGTTTTAGGAAAATCTACTAGCTAAGGTAATAGACACGCTCACACAAGTTCAATTCATAGTGGAGAAGATAGAGTATAACTCACTATGCATCATGAGATTGTAAAAATATAAACCAATATTACATTATAATATAGTCAATCGCACAAAAAAACTTTGACTCAATTTAATTTAATCTTCGGTTCTTGAAATAATGTTGCACTTTTCATTTTAAACATCTGACTTTACAAAAAAATGAATATGTGGTTACTATTGTTTCTTTATTTTCAAAGTATGTTTCAAAAATACACAATTAATTCTTTTCATGGCAAATTCTTACGTGGTATTAAGGTTCACACTCATTTTATGAACCTTAGTACATAATCATCATAAAAGAATTGGACTTTTTCTAAAAAAGAAAAACCCCATTTCTAAGCTAATGAAAAAAAATTGTAAAAGTACATATTTTACATGTATATCTTAGAACCACAGAAGCATAACTTATTTTCATTAGATCTTTTCTTTCCACATTCTTTTAACATTTAATGAAGCCAAGTTGTCGAAATATTTTAGAAACGTATGGTAGGAGTATTTAAATAGGAGTATTAATGTAACTTTTACAAATAAAATTTACTCATTCGGAGTAATATATATTTAAAACTTTACAAAATTTGATCTAAACAACTTCTGGGAGGTGGGGAATATGTGACGGTGATTTGCACGTTTTCAATGAACAAATAATTTTAAAAAAAAAGATAGTAATCTATCGATCAACCATATAAAAGCCATTTTTTCCTCTTCCAATGAAAAATTAATGGATAAAATTTTAAAGATGTGTATTAATTCTGAAAACTCTAACGATAAAGGCTACCGTTGAATAATTTTTTCAAAACACTAACACAAATTTCTAATGATTCCAAACGAGACTTTAATTAATCACGAAAATCTATTTTAATACCAAACTTTTATTTCTCAAAGTAGTTCGAAAGTAGTCTAGTAACTCTTTCTACTCTTCTTTCATCCCACAATCCCCTTTTCCTCTTTATTACTCCCTCCGTCCCCCTAAGATGTTCTCATTTTTACTTTTGGTAGTTTTTAAAGAGAGTTGAAAAAAGTGAAAGTTTACCATAATACCCTTAATGAAAATGAGTGGAGTATATTAAATGAGGTGGGTGAGGTGTAATAAATAAAGTAAGTGAGTGTAGTTGTAGTATTTTAATTGTTAAAAAATGAAATGAGAAGATCTATTGTGAACAAAGAAAAAGAGCTATTGGGAAGATCTAGGGGAGACGGAAGGAGTACTTCATAAAAAACTACTTTTACTCTATTAATTTTTATCTTATCTATCCATTATACTTATAATGTACTAATAAAAATCTACTTAATATTGGTACAATATAATTCTGAGGATAAAGCTTCTAGCTTTTCTAAAATGTCCTGATACGAGCGGCAGTCACGTACACAAGAGAAAGTGAGAGGCAAGAGGCGGAGAGTTTGGAGCGGAGGATCATGTTGGAAGAGAACAAGGGTATTAAGGGCGGGGGACGAGGAGCGGACGTCCAAGGAAAGCTCCGGCTTGGCACAATGATTATGTGACAAGATAGGATTATTATTATTATTAGTTAATATTATTATTTGCTATTTTATGTAATAGATTTTCACTAGGTGAGCGGATTTATAAGCTCCTTCGAGGGTTTTTTCTTTTCGCTTCTTTACCTCGATGGTTTTTTAAGGGGATTTACTTAAATAGCACTAAAACATAATGACTTTCCCTAAATAGTGTTTTTCCCAATGTAGCAATTTTAGTCATTATTCAAATATATGTTCGCCATCACTGGACATTATTAAGTGCTATTTAGGGAATAAAATAGTTTAAGTGCTATTTAGGGAAATGACTTAAGTTTTAGTGCTATTTAGTACAAATATTTCTTTTTTTAAACCGACAAGTTAGAGTTAGGGTTTTATTATTAGGGTTTATAATTAGGGTTTCTCTTTTGATATAAAAAGGGAGGCAAACCCGTGGAAGGATTATCAATAAGAAAACATTAAACCCATCTTCTTCTTCTTCTTCCCTTTCTCCTTTGGAGTACGGAGACACTCGAAGCTCTCCTTGACCCGATACATTTCCGTATCAAAGTGCTCTCGTTGAGAGACATGACAGAAGTCTCGTCTGTTTCCCCGGATCTGGAACCTAGGCTTCATGAGATGGGACGAGCGATGGTGCAGTTGCTGCATGCGGGACTTGGAGTTCCGGATGGATCGAATAGATGCAGCACTGGCAGAGCTACGAGCGTACATCACCACCCAGCAAGTCGGCAGTAACAATATCGGGCGTATGGGGCGTCCAAACTACGACAGGACCCTGGGTTTATCACGTCGAAGCCCAAGTTAGAGCCACCTAAAAGCGATGGCACAGAACCCTTACATTGGTTGTATCAAGTCCAAGAATACTTTACCTACTACTCTTGAGATACCGCTAGGCGAACGCCTAAGTTGTGTGACCATGATGTTAGAAGGAGTAGCCGCAGACTGATATCGATTGACGAGGAACAACGGGTTGATCAGAGATTGGGACGACTTTAATTTGTACGTAAGTTCAAACTCTGATTTGACCCATTGCATTACGTAGATTACTTGGGGAAACTGGCCCGGACTAGGCAGATCGGTGGGGTGATGGATTACCAGGTGGCGTTTGAAAAATCCTGACCCATGTGGCGGATGTGCAAGAATCCACGTTGCAACCGTTATATCACGCGGGTCTTAAAGCCCACTTGCAGCATGAGATCATCAGCCTCTTAAAAGCTGCTAGTCTTTCTGAATTATTCGCATTAGCGCGAGAATTAGAGGCCAAGCACAATGCCGTAGTTCAATCTGTATGGGGGGCGAAGTACTTCGTGGAACCCTATTTTCTCACGAGGGCGTGTAACACCCTAATCCGTCCAGGTCTACACCCCCCTCCAGACTAAAGTATTAACTTGGCAATCATGTTAATTTCAAACATTTCCAAACACTTTTATTCATCATGAGAATAATATTCATAACAGTAACAGCACGGAGTTTTCAAAATTAATAAAATTAAAAGGTCATCAATAAAGACTAACATCAAACTTGTAACACCATAATCCGTCCAGGTCTGCAGCCCCGTTCGGACTAAAGCCCCGTTCGGACTAAAGTATTAACTTGGTAATCGTAAAAATTTAAAACATTTCAAACACTTTTATTCATCATAAAAATAATATTCATAATAGTAACAATACAGAGTTTTCAATATTGCAGAAGCTTAAAATACTTTTCATCAAAATAATATTCATAAGTATTCATCATCCGTCCAAGTCTACAGTTTCACTTTTCTAATATTTTTAGAAAAATATAAAACTTATACAGTTGAGTTCTACATTTTCCATACATTATTTTAAGATAATTTGTTTATCAAGAAAACAGGCTCACTAGAACAAAATAGTATTATTGGGATAGTATGGAGTGTCAAAAATTTTTACTTCTTCCATTCATCCCCTCTAATAATTTAATCATTAAAGTTTAAATTCAAAATTCTTATTTTACTATTTTTTCATAAAGAATAGTCACACCTTTTTTCCATACTTTAAATGTGTAAAAAAGCTTTTTATAGATAATAAATTCATTATTTGTATTCAAAAGTTAAAAATTTCTAAACCGGCTTTGAGGACGTTACATTTCTCTCATCCTTAAGAAAAATTTTGTCCTCAAAATTTACTAGTCACATCTTCCGAAAATAGGGGAGGATAGTGACCACAGATTGACTCTTCTATCTCGCACATATGTGAATTCCTCCACGTCGTGAATTTTCCAAACGACTTTACCTAGTGACACTTTTTGATTGCCATGTTTTAATATTCAAATATCTACTGGTTGTAGGGTTGGGAAGACATCTCGATGGACTTTATTATAGGGTTGCCGCCTTCTCGGGGATTCACTGTCATCATGGTCATCATGGACCGATTGAGTAAAATGGTACATTTGGGGACTTTGCTGATAGGTTTTGATGCCCACCAAACAACTCACCTCTTCATCGACATAGTGGTCAAGTTACATGGTTTTCACAAAACCATTTTGTCTGACCGTGATCAGATCTTCTTGAGCAACTTTTGGCAGGAAACCTTAAAGGCCAGCGGCACCACCTTGAAGTTGAACATGGCTTTATATCCCCAAACTGATGGCCAAACAGAGGTGATGAACCGTGCGGTTGAACAAAACCTACGAGCATTTTTGCAGGGAACACCAACGTGGTGGACTCTTTTATTGCCATGGGATGAATACGCCCTCAATACTAATGTGCATGCAGGTCTCGACATGACACCCTTCGAAGCAGTCTTTGGATGACCTCCTCTGACATTTCTACCCTACAAAGTTGAGGGGAGTAAGATACTAGAAGTTGATGCTTTATTACGAGAGCGCGATGCCTTACTTCGGCACTTGAAAGAACACCTACGGAAGGCGCAACAATGCATGAGACTGACTTCCAATCATCACCGCCGACAGATGGAGTTTGATATATGGGACTTGGTTTTGCTGAAATTGCAGCCGTACCAGCAACATTTGGTGGCACGTCGACGATTGCAGAAATTGGCCAGACGATACTACGTTCCATTTTGGATGCTGGAAAGAGTGGGAAAGGTTGCGTACCGTATGGAGTAGCCGAAGCAATCTTGTATCCACCCATTTTCCACATCTCTCTCCTACGGCCCTTCGTCTAAAATCCCCAACAGATTACGTAGTTACCATGGCTGGAGGATTTCGTGCATGGCCAACCCATTTTGATCCGAGTGAAAATTCATGGAGTCCGGAAAGTACTACCCTGAGGCAGGTATGTTAAGCAATGTTTGGTGGAATGGTCGATTGGGAATTTGGACAATGTGTCGTGGGAACCCTACAATGTCATCCAACATCATTACCCCTCGCTACCCCTTGAGGACAAGGTGTTTCCTCAAGCGGGGGAGAGTGATACGAGCGGCAGTCACACAAGGGAAAGTGAGAGGCAAGAGGTGGAGAGTTTGGAGCGAGGGACGAACGACCGGACGTCCAAGGAAAGCTCTAGCTTGGAACAATGATTATGTGACAAGATAGTATTTTTATTATTATTATTATTTAATATTATTATTTTCTATTTTATGTAATATTTTTTTACTAGGTTATTGGATTTATAAGCTCCTTTGAGGGTTTTTTTCGATTCTTTACCTCGATACCTTTTTTTGAACCGACAGGTAATAGTTAGGATTTTATTAGGGTTTATAATTAGGGTGTCTCTTTTGATATAAAAAGGGAGGCAAACCCGTAGGTGTATTATCAATAAGAAAATATTAAACCCATCATCTTCTTCTTCCCTTCCCCCTTTGGAGTCCGGAGACACTCGAAGCTCTCCCTGACCCGATACATTTCCATATCATGTTCTCATTGGAAATAATTTGTAGGTATTCTCTATTATTTCCAGATGTATTTTTAAGGCGGTAACCATTTTGTCGAATATCTTTGAAACTAAGTAAATTTCTTCTGGATTTACTTGCGTATAATGCATCATTTAGGATTAATTTGGTACCCCAGGGTAATATGATGCATGTTCTTCTGGAGCCTTCAATTAGGTCACTAACACCCGAGATAGTACCAATAAATATTTTGATGGGAAATAATTCTGAGAAATAATTTTTATGTTTTAGGATTGTGTTGGTACTACCACTATCTACCAAACAGTAATCACCAATAACAGCTCTGCTGGAGCTTTTGTTCATCTTTCTCATTTGTGGGGATTTGCGAAAGAGCACATGAGGATTTGGAATACTCAGTTTTGACAGAGTACGGAAAAAGAAGATGGGGTGGAATCCTGACCTATCAGACGGAGTATGGATTCTACAAGCGGTTCTTTCTTCTCTGCCGATGGTGTTTGATGTTATATATTTTAGTGTTATTGGAAAGACTATTTGACCAATGATATCATAATAATCATCAAAAAAGTTTGGTGATGCGAAGTGCACGCTTCGTTGAAATTGTTATGATAAAAGTCTCATTTTAACGAGAGTTCCAAGGGGACAGTGCCTCCTTAGCGGTGGTTCGGAGGTAGCACCCCCGAGTAGGGTTCAAAGGGCGGCAGCGCCCGCAGGGTCCAAGGTGCAAAGCCCCTGGCTGGGGTCGAGATCGAAAATTTTTTATTTTTGACAAAGTGCTATGTTAAAAATTCATTTGAATTTTTAATTTTCGAATTTTCCTTAAAGGAAAGTTTTCGGAAAAAGATAGCGCCTGTTTCTTAAAATTCGTGCAAGGGGACGCACGTTTTAGATGGGAGACGCGACCGCAGCTTTTCTTCCGTTTCGTTGCTCTATAAATCCCGCATTTTTGGAAATTTGGTATTTTTTTTACAAATCCTTAATAAGCATGTTAAATCAATACGGGAAGAACATTCACGGACGGAGGTAAAGACGATGATCTAACGTGTTAATTACTTTAATTTTTGTACTATAAAAAATTAAACCGTATAATTTTTCTTTTCGTATTTCTCAATAAAATTTGCATTTTTTTCATTTTTAAGAATAAGATCGCACATAAGGTTCACAATTACTTTCTCACTTCTATGCAAGTTCTAACTACACTTTTTATGATATTTTCTGTTTTAAATTTCATAAAATCAAGCTATAGAGTTTTTTTTATGGGAAGAAAATGGTATTGCCCAGTAGCACATACATAATCCGAATATCCAATTCAACATTTTAAACGCTTGAGGTATGATTAAGAAATAAAGAAAATGACAAATTAGATTTTAAGATAAAAAGAAGACAAATTCTATCGTACCTTGACAATTTTTTGGCTGTAAGAGCATCTACGGCGCATAGTGTATATGCTTAAATATACACTTTATGCCATTTACTATTTATATTTTCCCTCTCCAATGCATTGTGTGTAAAATGCACTATAGTGCAAAATACCACTCCCTCTTCTATTTATACAAGATCACTATTACTCATCCTTTTCCTCTTTTTTTATTTCTCTTTCTTCTTCTCAATTTGCTTCAAATTCGTCCTTTTGTTAATTCATTTCTTCATTTATTGTGAGTTAATTCTATTTTTTTTACATATTGTACTCCCTCTATCCTATATCTTTCTTCCTGTTGCGCAAAACGAAGAAAAATCCCAAGTTTTTTCAATCTATTTTATTTAAATATTGGTATAAAAATAAAACATACATATTTAAAAACTACATCAAAAGTTCAACAAAACAAGTGGTGACAAGAATATTTTATTTTATCATATAGGCCATGAAAAAACACAAATAAACATAAATTCCCGCGAAGTTGGAATAGTGCTCTAGGAAGAAAGTTTTAGGACGGAGGGAGTAATTTTATTCGTAAGTGACATTCTCCATTCTAATAATTAAATTATGAATTAAAATACTTATTATGAATAAATAATTTAGAATAATAAAAAAAATAAAAAAGTGTATTATATAGAAGATATGATTGGAGTAGTTATTAAAAATTGAGTGTGTATAACACTGTTGATAGTGTAAAATTGATTTTACACTACCACTTTATACCGGATGCACTGAAGATGCTCTAAGTGGTGATGTGATTTTAAGAATAATTCCCATAATTAATCTTTTATGGAGTAATTAATTTTGTAAGCTTGTTTTTTGTGGATGTCCCACGTTCACTCAGGCCCTGATTACTCTTAGCAGTTTTGTCATTTGTGTAAATTATTAAAGTGAACCAATTATCAATGTGGGCCTGAACTTTAAGACCATAGTCACGTGGTAGTACAATTTGATACTGCACTGAATCAATTACTCCGTATGAGTGTGGGTCTTGCGGTTATGGCTTTGGATCCTAGGTCCCCTCGGTGCCTCACCTCTTGTCCCATCAGTCTATTTTGCTGAATGTTTATCATATTTCAAAAAACAAGGTAAAATATTAAGTTATTTTAATTTATTTTATTTAAACATTAATATTTGAATAAAAAGCAAAATTTACATATTTAAAAATCACATGAAAAATTTTTCAAAATAAGAGGTGCGGAGTATATTTCATTTTATCAAAAAATCATTGAAAACGTTCAAATAAACAAAAATTTCCGTGACTGTTGAAAAAAGAAATGTGACAAATATTTGGGAGAGAGAAAGTATTATCACAAGGGAGAAATACGAAAATAGCACTTTAATAGCCTTATAATACTCAAAATAGCAGTGCTATTAGTTTTTGGGATGAATTCCCGTTTTTGTCCTTAAATAAACTCCCAAAATTAGAATTATACTGCAATGTATACTCTTCACTGCCACATTATAAATAAATATGAAATTCTCTGATCTTCACTGCCACAATATGTTTGAGATTGAATTTAGTGTCCTAACACATACAACACTGCAAAAAAAACAGGATTCATTTTAACCCGTGACCTTTTATTTTTTATGGTAATTAAACACTGCAATATATACTCTCTACACTGTCACAATATGTACTTCCAAAAATTCAATGTCTGAAATATACTGCCACAATATATACACTGCCAAAAATTCAATGTCTGAGATACACTGCCACAATATATACATTGTCACAATATATCTACACTGCCACAAAACACAATAATTAAAACTAAAAATACAGCGAAATCCGAATAAAAGGATGCAAGACAAAATTTTAACATTTAATCTTCACACTGCTCACACCATAACACCTAATCTTCACGCTGCCAAAATCACAATGCCTTTCAAAAGACCTAATTTTTCAAAAGGGACAAATACTTGGTATTTCAAAATTGATTTCACCACATACACCTAATCTTCAATACGAAGAAAACACAATAATTAATACTAAAAATACAGGGAAATCCGAATAAAAGGATGAAGGAATGAAAATTAAAAATTGAAGGAGAAGAGAAAATGATTAGTGACATCAAAGATTAGCATGGGAGAGAACTTGATGATTGCCGGCTTGCCGCTGCTGATCGGCCAAGGAATCGTGGGCGAAGGACTGAGGACGCATCATCACCGGCGAACGGAAGGAGAGACCGTGAAGTTCAATAGCGTGCGGGAGAACGGAAGGAGAGATTGGAGTTGAATGCCGTAATTTTTAATGAAAAAAAAAGAAAAAGGGGTAAATGGTATGATAGGAAAGGATTGACACCATTAATTGCTAAATTTGTTAAAAACAATGAGTAGTGCTAAATGTGTAATTTAGGGTGAGTTAGAGTGCTATGTAGGGTGATTTCTTCTAAATTTAAAGAGTGCTTCTCTAGTGCACCTTGGGTGCACACTATTTGTATGGACCTTTTCACATAAAAAACTTTTTTTATTTTTTAATTAAAAAAAATATATGCTTATTTAAGTAATAAAGAAATGCTTAATTTTCTCATATTTAGGTCCATGTTGGACCTTAGGTCCACCATAAAATTTTCCAAATTTAAAAAATATCGAGTGTGTCCACCATATTAATTTACGTGGCATTTGCTTACATTGTTTATAATATCTTATACATATACTCCCTCCGTCCTATATTGATCTTCCCACTTCCCTTTTTTTCCTGTCCTAAAATCATCTTCCTACACACTTTAAATACACATGTAATGACTAAAATACCCCTAAAAGGTTAAAACCTTTATTACTCACCCACCCCATACCCAACCCACCCCTTTATCTTCATTCTTCACCGTCTATTTCTCCTGCTCAGTTTCTGTCGACTCCCCTGCGTAGCCGTTCGTCGTCCGACGGTTTCACAACAGCACCGACGACCTCCGTCCCAGGGAAACAGTCGGCGACCACCATCTCTCCCTCTCTCTTTCTACTGCTGTGCACGGGTCGGTTGAACATGGGCAGCGGCAGTTCCTCCTCCTCCAACCCGAGTTTAATTCTTCCATTTCGAGGTGATTCGTTGCTCAAATATCTATCGTTAGCGTTAATTCGTAGATTAGGATCTTGTTTGTATTAATCTTGCGATTGATTGTGAAATTATGTGAATTGATTGTTGGGATTATTGATTTGGATGTTGAACTGGTTGGGGGTTTTGTTGGGGTTGGATTCTCGGCCGGATTCCGGTGAGTCACGGCGGCGGACCGCCAGTGGCCAGGGACGGGCTGGACGGGTTCAATTTGGACCCAATTGGGTCAATTTGGGTCCAATGGTTTTTTTAAAGGGAGGGTATAAATGGAAGTCAAAGTGCAAAAGTTCAATCCCTTTAAAAAGAACAATAGTCATAGCGGGAAGATCAATATAGGACGGAGGGAGTAATTAGTTAATACACAAAGATAATTGTTTATTATCGTCTTCAAAGAAATTAAAAGCATATGTTATATAAGATAGATCCATTCTATTTTGTCTCTTATACACTTGAAAGCGCGATGAAGTGTGCATATATAAATATTTCCTGATTGAAGCACTGTATAGATAATTTTTTGGGAAAATTGAAAAAATTAAATATTTAATTCTGAATAATAAAAATACCATTTGTTAAATCACAGAGTACATTCATTCTAGAACGTGTTTGATGATGCAAAGCTATAGCCGATGACGATCCCTCTCTTTCTGTATCTGTAATAACCATCATAAAATAGATTCTGTAAATATTTTTATCTAAAAACTTTAAGCTTGAAAAATTTCTATTATCCACTAATATTTGTCACAATGTGGTTGATGGTAAATTAATAAATAAGCAAGAATACTACTTATTAATATTATTTTGACATAGATGTCAAAATAAGCATATTTTCTATTTCTAAGAATTTTATTTAATAGTAATTACACTTATAACAATTAATATTATACCATAAATATTTCGATTAGGAATGCCAATTAATAAATATTTTCTTACACATAAATACTTGTATACCAAGTCTTCATCATTTTACAAAGTTATTAATAGAAAATAGAAATTTTGTGACAGGAATTTATAAATTTTTACAAAGTTAGTAATGGAAAATAATAATTTAAGAATAAAAAATACTAATTTTCAAATAGAAAATACTTGTTATTAGACTTAGAATTCTTTTAATATATACGGAATAAAACTAATGCTCTATTAAATAAACATGCCAATAAAAACCCCTTTTCCTTTTATATATTTAATTCTCTTTTTTTCAAAAATGGAAAAATCTCTCCAATTAGTATTAGCTCAAAGTAATAACAAATATTCACATGTAATTTTCATTAGTCCTACTAATCTATCTGTTTTTAGAATAAATTTATTTGTTTTGATTATTATTTTTGAATATGAGTTCTTTTTTATCAATTTCTAAATATATTATTTGATTTAAATTTTTTCCAACAATGAATTAAGATACAAAAGTTTTTAAATGCGATTATGCTAAGGAATTTGTGTGGAACCAATACAATCTTAATTTCCATAGAGTATATTTTTTTCGTTAACTAATTCTTTAAATATCACTTAATGACATAACGTGCTGACATGTCATAAAAAGCATAGTAAGCGTGCCACATGTCATAATTGTCATGTTATCAAAGTCATCAAAGGTGGCGGATGATTTGTAAAATAATTGCCAAGTAGACATGTCACATGTCGCAATTCCGGAACCCCAACTCTCAAAGATTATATATAAATATTGCCTCAATTATTGTTTTATAACAAACAAGCTTAATTATTGAATTACCTTATTTGTGAGAATTTATTGGAATGATAATGACCTTATTGATGGAAAGAAATTTTTAATTGTACATAAATAACATAATTAAGGTTTGAGTTAACATAAATAAATTAATAGGATCGGACATAGATAATATGTACATAAATAACATAATTAATGGTATAAATGTATAATTTTCAAACATAAATTTTTAAATATGTACATAAATAGATAAATAATAATAAAAATTTAATATATTAAAAAGACAAATTAAATTAAACACAATTATAAAAAGTATAAATTAGGGAGAAGGACCAAATTAGTAGTAAAACATATAACATATCCTCAAAATAAGAGTTGAAACATAAACTCCCCAAAATAGGAGTAATTAACTTTTAATTAATCTAATGGCTTAAAACTAAGGAGTAAAATACAAGTAAAACATTGACCATGTACCAAAATAGAAGTTATATTCATATTACAAATATGAAATTAAATACATTTTATAAATTAAAAAAATTCTAAAAGAGCTACAGCCCCAGCCACACATGTCACTGTCGCCACCCCTTTCCCCATTGCCGCTACTGTCGTCGCCGCCACTCCATCGCCACAATCTCTTGGTGTCGTCGCTATTAAATGCAGTCACCATCTACATTATTGCTGCCATTAACACCGCCACGATTGGCGAATTCGCCTTCATCACCACCACGATCTGCCGCTCTCATCCCCATTTGTTGCGGGTGTCGCCTCCATCGCCCCCATTTGCTGCTATCAATGTCGTAATTTACTACCAACGTTGGGATCAGAATTGTCATTGTCGCTACCATAGTGACATGGTGTCACTGCTAAATGAAAAAGCTTTCAATACAATGCCAACCAAAGCCACAATGTTACAGACGATAATGCATACTAACAAACATGTCATTGCATAATGCCAAACATGTCATTGCGTAATGCCAAACATGTCAATATAAAATGTCAAAAAGAAATTAAAATGTCAAGATTGCCAACATACAATGTCAATTTTCTTATCACTATTACCAAATTTTGCTAAAATTGGGAGAAACATTTAAACACAACTAATAAAAAACAATTAAATAAAAAAATTAAAAGAAAAAATAATCAAATACAAAAATGAAAAGAAAAGATCAAACCAAAATCAATGCCTAATGAAGATGCAATTTTTCGGAGAAAAAAAAGATGAATGCAATAAGTTGGAAGTATTTCTTACTTCTACGATGCAGTCTCAATTATAGAGCATTTGGAAGCTAATTAAAAAAAATCATAGTCATCGTGACTGGCGGCAATCTTAGCTCTGATGGATATAGGCGGTGCGATATATCTGCAAAGGAAAGAGATAGAGGCGGCACTCCGCAGCGGATCTACGTGGGATGCTTCGTAACAGATCTGCAAAGGGGGAAGCTAGTGCGGCGGCACTGCAAGGAGTGGGGTGGCGGTGATGTACTGCACTTGGGGTGGATTTGACGGAGGCAACACTTCAAAATGATGAGGGTGCGCGGTGGCCAAAAAGAAGAGAGAGAGGAGAGAGAGAGGCATGGCGGGGCGGCTGTGAGGAGATGGAGCAGAGAAAGATGTGATTAATTAAAGATTTAATACTATTAATGGGGTTTTCTTTACTACTTAATTAATTACTCCTATTTAAAGGAGTTTATGTTTACACTCTTATTTTAAGGATATGACATATGTTTTAGGGAGAAGGAACAAACTAGGAGTAAAACATATGCTATATCCACAAAATAGGAGTTTAAACTTAAACTCCTCTAAATAGGAGTAAGACATAATTAATAAAACAAAAAAATTGCTCCCACATGCACATTTTTTTAAGATGCATGCGACTGTACCAGTGAGGCAGTGATTACATTTTTTTGCAAGGAGCATGATCAGATTTTAACTTAAGGAGCACTATACTAAGTAACTACATGGGACTATATTTTTTTTGCAGTCATGTTTTTTATTTTTTTATTTTTTTATTTTTTTATAAAAAGTTAAAATAAAGGTTTTAACTTAATTAATAAAACAAAAAAATGCCCCCCAGACACGCTGAATTTGCGGCCAATACCAGTGGTGGATAAGTTCAAAACTAAAAGATTCAGCCAATTTCACAATAGCATGCTACTGACAGCGACGACCATTATTGCAATCGTCGTCGACGGTGATGCCCACCGCCGCCATCGTCACCGCCACATACCTGCCACTATCACTTGAATCTCCACCACCGCCGTCCTCTGCTCCGTTGCACCGCTACAAAGAAACCTACAATTGACGCTTTTGATTTTTCATCATATCGTCACCGCCGACGATATCACTACTCTATACAACAACACTACCATAAAATTTGCACCATCATCGTCACAGTGCCATATTAATAGTCAATACAGTGTCAAAGGAAAGAAATAATAATGTCAAACATGGCATCATGCCAAACATGTCAATGCCTAATGCAATAAATGACAATGTATAATGACAAACATCTCAACCTATAATGACAAACATGTCAACATATAATGTAACAAATGACAATACATAATGTTAAAAAGGAGAAATGCCAATAAACTCTATAATTTTCCAATGTCATAATCATTCAATTCAAACTTCAATATAGTAATTCATATTCTAGATCAAGAGTGTCAATCGAATTTTTATTCCAAGTACCCCAATCACACCTACAATAAGATTTTCTTTTTTGCGTATAAAAAAAACTAAAAAAGAACGATAATCTCAAAAGTTTGTTTGGATTCTTTGATTTGTTCAAATTATAGCTAAAATCTACACAAAGAGTAAACACAACAAATCCAAAAAGAAATATGCAACGAAAACATGAAAAAAAGTTTAGAAAATCATTGAAATCCAACGAGATTGTATTGTATGCACGCAACACACACAAAAATTCCAATGACAATTTGTAGCCCCAACAAATATAAACATAGATCTAATCAAGAGTCATTGAAGGAATTTGATGAATAAATGAAACTAAAAACATGCAAATGAATTGAAAAAACAGGGCAGCGAGGGGACACAGGCGATGGCGGAAGGGGGCGGCGGCAATGGCGGAAGGGGCTTGATGGCGATTGCGGCAGCAGCGGTGCAATGCTGAAAAGGAGGAGAGAGAAAGGAGGTGGGACGGCTGTGTTGTTTTACCAATCGATCTGGAAGTGGAAGGAGTAGCGGACACTATATAAAATTACAGAGTAAATTCTAAATTGGATTATTATACTTAATAAAGAAAAATGCTAGGGGTACACCAAATGTGTACCCCATTTGTCCCCCACCCCCTCCTTGTCCACACAAAAAAGGCAAGAAATTAAAAATAAATAAATAAATAAAAATAAAATAAAAATGGGTGGTGGAGAAGTGGGTGGTGTACAAATGGGGTACCCCAAATGGTGTACCCCTAGCACTCCTCCTTAATAAATACTCCTATTTTGGGTATATAAGTTTGGGACTCCTATTTTGGATATATGTCTAATGATTTACTCCTATTTAGGGGGTTTTCTATATGTTTTACTCCTATTTAGGGAGTTTTTTATAAATTATAACTAAATAGATATTTCTTATTTTTTTTAGTAAAGATATTTCTCATTAATCACAATAAATGAATGATATTAGTTGTATTATTCTTTTTTCTGCCCATGTAATTATTCTTTTTAGTTGCAGGGGCGCAAATTATATCGTACATCCGGTTGTACCTAATTGTAGGTACAACCGGCTAATTGAAGAAGGAATGAGATGAAACGGAAGCTGCCGAAATTACTGCGTCTCCTCTATTTGTTGATCGGGTCGGGCCACCGGAGAAGAAAGACGGAAGGTGGCGGCAGTGATGACGAGGAGCAGCGAAGACGGAAGACGATGGAGTAGCGAAGATGACAGTGGCGAAAATTTGGAGAAAACGATGGAGAAGGAAGGTGGCGGCGGCGTTAAAGCGGGTCGGGTCGCGAAAGAAAGCCGCGGTGCTGTAGATGGAGGAGATGTGAAACCCTAGTTGAAGAGAAAAAGGTTATTCATGATATGTGTTTTATTTTATTTTAGAATGAACATTAAGTTATTTGAGAATGAGTACTATTTTTATTCAGAATGAACACTACGTTATTTGTGAATAAATATTATAACTGTATTGAATAAATGTGTGAATATGATCACTACATTATTTTAGAATGAGTACTACGTTATTTTATTTTAGAATGAGTACCACATTTTCAAAATGAATAATTATGTTTGTGTGAGAATGAATACTTCTTTACTTCAAAATGAATACTACTCGGATGTACCTACTTCTACTTACCTCCGAATGTACCATATACCTTCTAGCATGTAATTCTTGACTAGTTTGAGATAAATAAGAGGGGAACTCGCCGTTGGACTTATATTAAGGAACTGAAGGAAGCAGATGGACTTGAAGGGAAAACCAGCTGACCATGGCTACTACATGCCTGCTGAGTGGGAATCCCATTCACAAACTTGGATCGGCTGGCCAGTAATAACTCTCTCTCTTTTGTTCTTTCTTTCTTTACTTGATTATCTCGAAGTAGTATTTTGCGCCGCATCTTAGATTGATGTTATTGTGGTTAGATCTATTTTTCGTGATTTTGAGTTCTCTCCCTTTTGGAATCTATGAATTTCGGATGGCAGGAAGCAAGCTCGAATCATATATTCATATTCTGGTGATGAGAATTTGGCCCTAGTTTCTTTTAGATAGAATTGAAGCTAACTATTCCAGATTTCAATCACTTTCTTAATTTTCATAATTAATCTATGTGAAGTAGTGAACAATGATAAGATAACAACAAAATACAGTATAATCTCAATCCCTTGGAATCAAGAAGTGAGAAACTATTTGGGTTAGAGCTTTGATGCATTTACTTCCTAAAACATCATAAACAATGAGCAAAAGAAATCTGATGTGCCATTTTGGTTGAGTCCACTATTTATAACTGAAGGTAAAGCATTATCGATGATGACTCTTTATTTACCCCTTCCCCCCGGATTTAGTTGTCAAGTTTTTTTATTTGAGTTAATACTCATTTTAGTCCATGTAGGTGCACTCACGAGTCAATTTGGTCCCTGTAAGTTCAATTTAGTCAAATTAGCCCCTGAAACTTGGAAATATGAATCATATTAGTTCTTTATTCAAAGTTAATCTTCTAAAATTCTAAGTTAACACGATAATTGACACAAAAACTAATACACGGGGTCATTGCTCTTGCATCAATTAATGTGGTAACTCGGAATTTTAGGAGATAAATTTCGTTCAAAGGACTAAATTGATTCACATTTTTTTTTATCTATAGGGACTAATTTGACTCAAATGAACTTACAAGGACGAAATTGAGTTTTGAGTACACTTAGAAGG
>OOIL02003902.1:147937-195437 GCA_900332095.2 Cuscuta campestris | reverse complement strand
AAAACAGGGGAACTCACGGTTGGACCGCTATCGCGAAACCAAGAATCATTTAAGCTCATCTCAACAACCCTGATATGTTCCGGTAGCTGATTACGTGCATTGCTCCACTGTTCATATAGTAAGCAAATTGGGGTTAGAGTATGTAAATGAGTAGTTCAAGCTTCAAAAAAATAAGGATTTCAATCTCTTTAGGAGATAACCTGAGTGGAACTAGCACAAACTGTGACAGGCTCAAATCTTGAGATAGCAGTTGCTACACTAGCAAATACTTGTTGAGCGTGCACAGCATTTTCCCTCCAGTTATCTGGCCGTTCCTACAACTCAAGGAGTAAGTAACTCACTTCATAGAAAAGATTTATACTACCCACTAAGACTAAAATATTAAAGTTAAAATGAATAAATTATTTTTATTCGTCTCTACGTCGGGATTTAGGTGTATACATTCCAAAATACAAAGTATCACATTTTTTAATGTTCACAGACCACAATGCTAATATTTTATCTAGAAGATATTTAGATAATCCATCATAATATGTTTCATAAATATGAAAACTTGACACCTAATTCAAGATGCACAAAATCAAAGAGTTAATACTCATTTTGGTCCTTCTAAGTGTACTCAAAACTCAATTTCGTCCTTGTAAGTTCATTTGAGTCAAATTAGTCCCTATAGATAAAAAAAAATGTGAATCAATTTAGTCCTTTGAACGAAATTTATCTCCTAAAATTCCGAGTTACCACATTAATTGATGCAAGAGCAATGACCCCGTGTATTAGTTTTTGTGTCAATTATCGTGTTAACTTAGAATTTTAGAAGATTAACTTTGAATAAAGAACTAATATGATTCATATTTCCAAGTTTCAGGGGCTAATTTGACTAAATTGAACTTACAGGGACCAAATTGACTCGTGAGTGCACCTACATGGACTAAAATGAGTATTAACTCAAATAAAAAAACTTGACAACTAAATCCGGGGGGAAGGGGTAAATAAAGAGTCATCATCGATAATGCTTTACCTTCAGTTATAAATAGTGGACTCAACCAAAATGGCACATCAGATTTCTTTTGCTCATTGTTTATGATGTTTTAGGAAGTAAATGCATCAAAGCTCTAACCCAAATAGTTTCTCACTTCTTGATTCCAAGGGATTGAGATTATACTGTATTTTGTTGTTATCTTATCATTGTTCACTACTTCACATAGATTAATTATGAAAATTAAGAAAGTGATTGAAATCTGGAATAGTTAGCTTCAATTCTATCTAAAAGAAACTAGGGCCAAATTCTCATCACCAGAATATGAATATATGATTCGAGCTTGCTTCCTGCCATCCGAAATTCATAGATTCCAAAAGGGAGAGAACTCAAAATCACGAAAAATAGATCTAACCACAATAACATCAATCTAAGATGCGGCGCAAAATACTACTTCGAGATAATCAAGTAAAGAAAGAAAGAACAAAAGAGAGAGAGTTATTACTGGCCAGCCGATCCAAGTTTGTGAATGGGATTCCCACTCAGCAGGCATGTAGTAGCCATGGTCAGCTGGTTTTCCCTTCAAGTCCATCTGCTTCCTTCAGTTCCTTAATATAAGTCCAACGGCGAGTTCCCCTCTTATTTATCTCAAACTAGTCAAGAATTACATGCTAGAAGGTATATGGTACATTCGGAGGTAAGTAGAAGTAGGTACATCCGAGTAGTATTCATTTTGAAGTAAAGAAGTATTCATTCTCACACAAACATAATTATTCATTTTGAAAATGTGGTACTCATTCTAAAATAAAATAACGTAGTACTCATTCTAAAATAATGTAGTGATCATATTCACACATTTATTCAATACAGTTATAATATTTATTCACAAATAACGTAGTGTTCATTCTGAATAAAAATAGTACTCATTCTCAAATAACTTAATGTTCATTCTAAAATAAAATAAAACACATATCATGAATAACCTTTTTCTCTTCAACTAGGGTTTCACATCTCCTCCATCTACAGCACCGCGGCTTTCTTTCGCGACCCGACCCGCTTTAACGCCGCCGCCACCTTCCTTCTCCATCGTTTTCTCCAAATTTTCGCCACTGTCATCTTCGCTACTCCATCGTCTTCCGTCTTCGCTGCTCCTCGTCATCACTGCCGCCACCTTCCGTCTTTCTTCTCCGGTGGCCCGACCCGATCAACAAATAGAGGAGACGCAGTAATTTCGGCAGCTTCCGTTTCATCTCATTCCTTCTTCAATTAGCCGGTTGTACCTACAATTAGGTACAACCGGATGTACGATATAATTTGCGCCCCTGCAACTAAAAAGAATAATTACATGGGCAGAAAAAAGAATAATACAACTAATATCATTCATTTATTGTGATTAATGAGAAATATCTTTACTAAAAAAAATAAGAAATATCTATTTAGTTATAATTTATAAAAAACTCCCTAAATAGGAGTAAAACATATAGAAAACCCCCTAAATAGGAGTAAATCATTAGACATATATCCAAAATAGGAGTCCCAAACTTATATACCCAAAATAGGAGTATTTATTAAGGAGGAGTGCTAGGGGTACACCATTTGGGGTACCCCATTTGTACACCACCCACTTCTCCACCACCCATTTTTATTTTATTTTTATTTATTTATTTATTTTTAATTTCTTGCCTTTTTTGTGTGGACAAGGAGGGGGTGGGGGACAAATGGGGTACACATTTGGTGTACCCCTAGCATTTTTCTTTATTAAGTATAATAATCCAATTTAGAATTTACTCTGTAATTTTATATAGTGTCCGCTACTCCTTCCACTTCCAGATCGATTGGTAAAACAACACAGCCGTCCCACCTCCTTTCTCTCTCCTCCTTTTCAGCATTGCACCGCTGCTGCCGCAATCGCCATCAAGCCCCTTCCGCCATTGCCGCCGCCCCCTTCCGCCATCGCCTGTGTCCCCTCGCTGCCCTGTTTTTTCAATTCATTTGCATGTTTTTAGTTTCATTTATTCATCAAATTCCTTCAATGACTCTTGATTAGATCTATGTTTATATTTGTTGGGGCTACAAATTGTCATTGGAATTTTTGTGTGTGTTGCGTGCATACAATACAATCTCGTTGGATTTCAATGATTTTCTAAACTTTTTTTCATGTTTTCGTTGCATATTTCTTTTTGGATTTGTTGTGTTTACTCTTTGTGTAGATTTTAGCTATAATTTGAACAAATCAAAGAATCCAAACAAACTTTTGAGATTATCGTTCTTTTTTAGTTTTTTTTATACGCAAAAAAGAAAATCTTATTGTAGGTGTGATTGGGGTACTTGGAATAAAAATTCGATTGACACTCTTGATCTAGAATATGAATTACTATATTGAAGTTTGAATTGAATGATTATGACATTGGAAAATTATAGAGTTTATTGGCATTTCTCCTTTTTAACATTATGTATTGTCATTTGTTACATTATATGTTGACATGTTTGTCATTATAGGTTGAGATGTTTGTCATTATACATTGTCATTTATTGCATTAGGCATTGACATGTTTGGCATGATGCCATGTTTGACATTATTATTTCTTTCCTTTGACACTGTATTGACTATTAATATGGCACTGTGACGATGATGGTGCAAATTTTATGGTAGTGTTGTTGTATAGAGTAGTGATATCGTCGGCGGTGACGATATGATGAAAAATCAAAAGCGTCAATTGTAGGTTTCTTTGTAGCGGTGCAACGGAGCAGAGGACGGCGGTGGTGGAGATTCAAGTGATAGTGGCAGGTATGTGGCGGTGACGATGGCGGCGGTGGGCATCACCGTCGACGACGATTGCAATAATGGTCGTCGCTGTCAGTAGCATGCTATTGTGAAATTGGCTGAATCTTTTAGTTTTGAACTTATCCACCACTGGTATTGGCCGCAAATTCAGCGTGTCTGGGGGGCATTTTTTTGTTTTATTAATTAAGTTAAAACCTTTATTTTAACTTTTTATAAAAAAATAAAAAAATAAAAAAATAAAAAACATGACTGCAAAAAAAATATAGTCCCATGTAGTTACTTAGTATAGTGCTCCTTAAGTTAAAATCTGATCATGCTCCTTGCAAAAAAATGTAATCACTGCCTCACTGGTACAGTCGCATGCATCTTAAAAAAATGTGCATGTGGGAGCAATTTTTTTGTTTTATTAATTATGTCTTACTCCTATTTAGAGGAGTTTAAGTTTAAACTCCTATTTTGTGGATATAGCATATGTTTTACTCCTAGTTTGTTCCTTCTCCCTAAAACATATGTCATATCCTTAAAATAAGAGTGTAAACATAAACTCCTTTAAATAGGAGTAATTAATTAAGTAGTAAAGAAAACCCCATTAATAGTATTAAATCTTTAATTAATCACATCTTTCTCTGCTCCATCTCCTCACAGCCGCCCCGCCATGCCTCTCTCTCTCCTCTCTCTCTTCTTTTTGGCCACCGCGCACCCTCATCATTTTGAAGTGTTGCCTCCGTCAAATCCACCCCAAGTGCAGTACATCACCGCCACCCCACTCCTTGCAGTGCCGCCGCACTAGCTTCCCCCTTTGCAGATCTGTTACGAAGCATCCCACGTAGATCCGCTGCGGAGTGCCGCCTCTATCTCTTTCCTTTGCAGATATATCGCACCGCCTATATCCATCAGAGCTAAGATTGCCGCCAGTCACGATGACTATGATTTTTTTTAATTAGCTTCCAAATGCTCTATAATTGAGACTGCATCGTAGAAGTAAGAAATACTTCCAACTTATTGCATTCATCTTTTTTTTCTCCGAAAAATTGCATCTTCATTAGGCATTGATTTTGGTTTGATCTTTTCTTTTCATTTTTGTATTTGATTATTTTTTCTTTTAATTTTTTTATTTAATTGTTTTTTATTAGTTGTGTTTAAATGTTTCTCCCAATTTTAGCAAAATTTGGTAATAGTGATAAGAAAATTGACATTGTATGTTGGCAATCTTGACATTTTAATTTCTTTTTGACATTTTATATTGACATGTTTGGCATTACGCAATGACATGTTTGGCATTATGCAATGACATGTTTGTTAGTATGCATTATCGTCTGTAACATTGTGGCTTTGGTTGGCATTGTATTGAAAGCTTTTTCATTTAGCAGTGACACCATGTCACTATGGTAGCGACAATGACAATTCTGATCCCAACGTTGGTAGTAAATTACGACATTGATAGCAGCAAATGGGGGCGATGGAGGCGACACCCGCAACAAATGGGGATGAGAGCGGCAGATCGTGGTGGTGATGAAGGCGAATTCGCCAATCGTGGCGGTGTTAATGGCAGCAATAATGTAGATGGTGACTGCATTTAATAGCGACGACACCAAGAGATTGTGGCGATGGAGTGGCGGCGACGACAGTAGCGGCAATGGGGAAAGGGGTGGCGACAGTGACATGTGTGGCTGGGGCTGTAGCTCTTTTAGAATTTTTTTAATTTATAAAATGTATTTAATTTCATATTTGTAATATGAATATAACTTCTATTTTGGTACATGGTCAATGTTTTACTTGTATTTTACTCCTTAGTTTTAAGCCATTAGATTAATTAAAAGTTAATTACTCCTATTTTGGGGAGTTTATGTTTCAACTCTTATTTTGAGGATATGTTATATGTTTTACTACTAATTTGGTCCTTCTCCCTAATTTATACTTTTTATAATTGTGTTTAATTTAATTTGTCTTTTTAATATATTAAATTTTTATTATTATTTATCTATTTATGTACATATTTAAAAATTTATGTTTGAAAATTATACATTTATACCATTAATTATGTTATTTATGTACATATTATCTATGTCCGATCCTATTAATTTATTTATGTTAACTCAAACCTTAATTATGTTATTTATGTACAATTAAAAATTTCTTTCCATCAATAAGGTCATTATCATTCCAATAAATTCTCACAAATAAGGTAATTCAATAATTAAGCTTGTTTGTTATAAAACAATAATTGAGGCAATATTTATATATAATCTTTGAGAGTTGGGGTTCCGGAATTGCGACATGTGACATGTCTACTTGGCAATTATTTTACAAATCATCCGCCACCTTTGATGACTTTGATAACATGACAATTATGACATGTGGCACGCTTACTATGCTTTTTATGACATGTCAGCACGTTATGTCATTAAGTGATATTTAAAGAATTAGTTAACGAAAAAAATATACTCTATGGAAATTAAGATTGTATTGGTTCCACACAAATTCCTTAGCATAATCGCATTTAAAAACTTTTGTATCTTAATTCATTGTTGGAAAAAATTTAAATCAAATAATATATTTAGAAATTGATAAAAAAGAACTCATATTCAAAAATAATAATCAAAACAAATAAATTTATTCTAAAAACAGATAGATTAGTAGGACTAATGAAAATTACATGTGAATATTTGTTATTACTTTGAGCTAATACTAATTGGAGAGATTTTTCCATTTTTGAAAAAAAGAGAATTAAATATATAAAAGGAAAAGGGGTTTTTATTGGCATGTTTATTTAATAGAGCATTAGTTTTATTCCGTATATATTAAAAGAATTCTAAGTCTAATAACAAGTATTTTCTATTTGAAAATTAGTATTTTTTATTCTTAAATTATTATTTTCCATTACTAACTTTGTAAAAATTTATAAATTCCTGTCACAAAATTTCTATTTTCTATTAATAACTTTGTAAAATGATGAAGACTTGGTATACAAGTATTTATGTGTAAGAAAATATTTATTAATTGGCATTCCTAATCGAAATATTTATGGTATAATATTAATTGTTATAAGTGTAATTACTATTAAATAAAATTCTTAGAAATAGAAAATATGCTTATTTTGACATCTATGTCAAAATAATATTAATAAGTAGTATTCTTGCTTATTTATTAATTTACCATCAACCACATTGTGACAAATATTAGTGGATAATAGAAATTTTTCAAGCTTAAAGTTTTTAGATAAAAATATTTACAGAATCTATTTTATGATGGTTATTACAGATACAGAAAGAGAGGGATCGTCATCGGCTATAGCTTTGCATCATCAAACACGTTCTAGAATGAATGTACTCTGTGATTTAACAAATGGTATTTTTATTATTCAGAATTAAATATTTAATTTTTTCAATTTTCCCAAAAAATTATCTATACAGTGCTTCAATCAGGAAATATTTATATATGCACACTTCATCGCGCTTTCAAGTGTATAAGAGACAAAATAGAATGGATCTATCTTATATAACATATGCTTTTAATTTCTTTGAAGACGATAATAAACAATTATCTTTGTGTATTAACTAATTACTCCCTCCGTCCTATATTGATCTTCCCGCTATGACTATTGTTCTTTTTAAAGGGATTGAACTTTTGCACTTTGACTTCCATTTATACCCTCCCTTTAAAAAAACCATTGGACCCAAATTGACCCAATTGGGTCCAAATTGAACCCGTCCAGCCCGTCCCTGGCCACTGGCGGTCCGCCGCCGTGACTCACCGGAATCCGGCCGAGAATCCAACCCCAACAAAACCCCCAACCAGTTCAACATCCAAATCAATAATCCCAACAATCAATTCACATAATTTCACAATCAATCGCAAGATTAATACAAACAAGATCCTAATCTACGAATTAACGCTAACGATAGATATTTGAGCAACGAATCACCTCGAAATGGAAGAATTAAACTCGGGTTGGAGGAGGAGGAACTGCCGCTGCCCATGTTCAACCGACCCGTGCACAGCAGTAGAAAGAGAGAGGGAGAGATGGTGGTCGCCGACTGTTTCCCTGGGACGGAGGTCGTCGGTGCTGTTGTGAAACCGTCGGACGACGAACGGCTACGCAGGGGAGTCGACAGAAACTGAGCAGGAGAAATAGACGGTGAAGAATGAAGATAAAGGGGTGGGTTGGGTATGGGGTGGGTGAGTAATAAAGGTTTTAACCTTTTAGGGGTATTTTAGTCATTACATGTGTATTTAAAGTGTGTAGGAAGATGATTTTAGGACAGGAAAAAAAGGGAAGTGGGAAGATCAATATAGGACGGAGGGAGTATATGTATAAGATATTATAAACAATGTAAGCAAATGCCACGTAAATTAATATGGTGGACACACTCGATATTTTTTAAATTTGGAAAATTTTATGGTGGACCTAAGGTCCAACATGGACCTAAATATGAGAAAATTAAGCATTTCTTTATTACTTAAATAAGCATATATTTTTTTTAATTAAAAAATAAAAAAAGTTTTTTATGTGAAAAGGTCCATACAAATAGTGTGCACCCAAGGTGCACTAGAGAAGCACTCTTTAAATTTAGAAGAAATCACCCTACATAGCACTCTAACTCACCCTAAATTACACATTTAGCACTACTCATTGTTTTTAACAAATTTAGCAATTAATGGTGTCAATCCTTTCCTATCATACCATTTACCCCTTTTTCTTTTTTTTTCATTAAAAATTACGGCATTCAACTCCAATCTCTCCTTCCGTTCTCCCGCACGCTATTGAACTTCACGGTCTCTCCTTCCGTTCGCCGGTGATGATGCGTCCTCAGTCCTTCGCCCACGATTCCTTGGCCGATCAGCAGCGGCAAGCCGGCAATCATCAAGTTCTCTCCCATGCTAATCTTTGATGTCACTAATCATTTTCTCTTCTCCTTCAATTTTTAATTTTCATTCCTTCATCCTTTTATTCGGATTTCCCTGTATTTTTAGTATTAATTATTGTGTTTTCTTCGTATTGAAGATTAGGTGTATGTGGTGAAATCAATTTTGAAATACCAAGTATTTGTCCCTTTTGAAAAATTAGGTCTTTTGAAAGGCATTGTGATTTTGGCAGCGTGAAGATTAGGTGTTATGGTGTGAGCAGTGTGAAGATTAAATGTTAAAATTTTGTCTTGCATCCTTTTATTCGGATTTCGCTGTATTTTTAGTTTTAATTATTGTGTTTTGTGGCAGTGTAGATATATTGTGACAATGTATATATTGTGGCAGTGTATCTCAGACATTGAATTTTTGGCAGTGTATATATTGTGGCAGTATATTTCAGACATTGAATTTTTGGAAGTACATATTGTGACAGTGTAGAGAGTATATATTGCAGTGTTTAATTACCATAAAAAATAAAAGGTCACGGGTTAAAATGAATCCTGTTTTTTTTGCAGTGTTGTATGTGTTAGGACACTAAATTCAATCTCAAACATATTGTGGCAGTGAAGATCAGAGAATTTCATATTTATTTATAATGTGGCAGTGAAGAGTATACATTGCAGTATAATTCTAATTTTGGGAGTTTATTTAAGGACAAAAACGGGAATTCATCCCAAAAACTAATAGCACTGCTATTTTGAGTATTATAAGGCTATTAAAGTGCTATTTTCGTATTTCTCCCTTGTGATAATACTTTCTCTCTCCCAAATATTTGTCACATTTCTTTTTTCAACAGTCACGGAAATTTTTGTTTATTTGAACGTTTTCAATGATTTTTTGATAAAATGAAATATACTCCGCACCTCTTATTTTGAAAAATTTTTCATGTGATTTTTAAATATGTAAATTTTGCTTTTTATTCAAATATTAATGTTTAAATAAAATAAATTAAAATAACTTAATATTTTACCTTGTTTTTTGAAATATGATAAACATTCAGCAAAATAGACTGATGGGACAAGAGGTGAGGCACCGAGGGGACCTAGGATCCAAAGCCATAACCGCAAGACCCACACTCATACGGAGTAATTGATTCAGTGCAGTATCAAATTGTACTACCACGTGACTATGGTCTTAAAGTTCAGGCCCACATTGATAATTGGTTCACTTTAATAATTTACACAAATGACAAAACTGCTAAGAGTAATCAGGGCCTGAGTGAACGTGGGACATCCACAAAAAACAAGCTTACAAAATTAATTACTCCATAAAAGATTAATTATGGGAATTATTCTTAAAATCACATCACCACTTAGAGCATCTTCAGTGCATCCGGTATAAAGTGGTAGTGTAAAATCAATTTTACACTATCAACAGTGTTATACACACTCAATTTTTAATAACTACTCCAATCATATCTTCTATATAATACACTTTTTTATTTTTTTTATTATTCTAAATTATTTATTCATAATAAGTATTTTAATTCATAATTTAATTATTAGAATGGAGAATGTCACTTACGAATAAAATTACTCCCTCCGTCCTAAAACTTTCTTCCTAGAGCACTATTCCAACTTCGCGGGAATTTATGTTTATTTGTGTTTTTTCATGGCCTATATGATAAAATAAAATATTCTTGTCACCACTTGTTTTGTTGAACTTTTGATGTAGTTTTTAAATATGTATGTTTTATTTTTATACCAATATTTAAATAAAATAGATTGAAAAAACTTGGGATTTTTCTTCGTTTTGCGCAACAGGAAGAAAGATATAGGATAGAGGGAGTACAATATGTAAAAAAAATAGAATTAACTCACAATAAATGAAGAAATGAATTAACAAAAGGACGAATTTGAAGCAAATTGAGAAGAAGAAAGAGAAATAAAAAAAGAGGAAAAGGATGAGTAATAGTGATCTTGTATAAATAGAAGAGGGAGTGGTATTTTGCACTATAGTGCATTTTACACACAATGCATTGGAGAGGGAAAATATAAATAGTAAATGGCATAAAGTGTATATTTAAGCATATACACTATGCGCCGTAGATGCTCTTACAGCCAAAAAATTGTCAAGGTACGATAGAATTTGTCTTCTTTTTATCTTAAAATCTAATTTGTCATTTTCTTTATTTCTTAATCATACCTCAAGCGTTTAAAATGTTGAATTGGATATTCGGATTATGTATGTGCTACTGGGCAATACCATTTTCTTCCCATAAAAAAAACTCTATAGCTTGATTTTATGAAATTTAAAACAGAAAATATCATAAAAAGTGTAGTTAGAACTTGCATAGAAGTGAGAAAGTAATTGTGAACCTTATGTGCGATCTTATTCTTAAAAATGAAAAAAATGCAAATTTTATTGAGAAATACGAAAAGAAAAATTATACGGTTTAATTTTTTATAGTACAAAAATTAAAGTAATTAACACGTTAGATCATCGTCTTTACCTCCGTCCGTGAATGTTCTTCCCGTATTGATTTAACATGCTTATTAAGGATTTGTAAAAAAAATACCAAATTTCCAAAAATGCGGGATTTATAGAGCAACGAAACGGAAGAAAAGCTGCGGTCGCGTCTCCCATCTAAAACGTGCGTCCCCTTGCACGAATTTTAAGAAACAGGCGCTATCTTTTTCCGAAAACTTTCCTTTAAGGAAAATTCGAAAATTAAAAATTCAAATGAATTTTTAACATAGCACTTTGTCAAAAATAAAAAATTTTCGATCTCGACCCCAGCCAGGGGCTTTGCACCTTGGACCCTGCGGGCGCTGCCGCCCTTTGAACCCTACTCGGGGGTGCTACCTCCGAACCACCGCTAAGGAGGCACTGTCCCCTTGGAACTCTCGTTAAAATGAGACTTTTATCATAACAATTTCAACGAAGCGTGCACTTCGCATCACCAAACTTTTTTGATGATTATTATGATATCATTGGTCAAATAGTCTTTCCAATAACACTAAAATATATAACATCAAACACCATCGGCAGAGAAGAAAGAACCGCTTGTAGAATCCATACTCCGTCTGATAGGTCAGGATTCCACCCCATCTTCTTTTTCCGTACTCTGTCAAAACTGAGTATTCCAAATCCTCATGTGCTCTTTCGCAAATCCCCACAAATGAGAAAGATGAACAAAAGCTCCAGCAGAGCTGTTATTGGTGATTACTGTTTGGTAGATAGTGGTAGTACCAACACAATCCTAAAACATAAAAATTATTTCTCAGAATTATTTCCCATCAAAATATTTATTGGTACTATCTCGGGTGTTAGTGACCTAATTGAAGGCTCCAGAAGAACATGCATCATATTACCCTGGGGTACCAAATTAATCCTAAATGATGCATTATACGCAAGTAAATCCAGAAGAAATTTACTTAGTTTCAAAGATATTCGACAAAATGGTTACCGCCTTAAAAATACATCTGGAAATAATAGAGAATACCTACAAATTATTTCCAATGAGAACATGATATGGAAATGTATCGGGTCAGGGAGAGCTTCGAGTGTCTCCGGACTCCAAAGGGGGAAGGGAAGAAGAAGATGATGGGTTTAATATTTTCTTATTGATAATACACCTACGGGTTTGCCTCCCTTTTTATATCAAAAGAGACACCCTAATTATAAACCCTAATAAAATCCTAACTATTACCTGTCGGTTCAAAAAAAGGTATCGAGGTAAAGAATCGAAAAAAACCCTCAAAGGAGCTTATAAATCCAATAACCTAGTAAAAAAATATTACATAAAATAGAAAATAATAATATTAAATAATAATAATAATAAAAATACTATCTTGTCACATAATCATTGTTCCAAGCTAGAGCTTTCCTTGGACGTCCGGTCGTTCGTCCCTCGCTCCAAACTCTCCACCTCTTGCCTCTCACTTTCCCTTGTGTGACTGCCGCTCGTATCACTCTCCCCCGCTTGAGGAAACACCTTGTCCTCAAGGGGTAGCGAGGGGTAATGATGTTGGATGACATTGTAGGGTTCCCACGACACATTGTCCAAATTCCCAATCGACCATTCCACCAAACATTGCTTAACATACCTGCCTCAGGGTAGTACTTTCCGGACTCCATGAATTTTCACTCGGATCAAAATGGGTTGGCCATGCACGAAATCCTCCAGCCATGGTAACTACGTAATCTGTTGGGGATTTTAGACGAAGGGCCGTAGGAGAGAGATGTGGAAAATGGGTGGATACAAGATTGCTTCGGCTACTCCATACGGTACGCAACCTTTCCCACTCTTTCCAGCATCCAAAATGGAACGTAGTATCGTCTGGCCAATTTCTGCAATCGTCGACGTGCCACCAAATGTTGCTGGTACGGCTGCAATTTCAGCAAAACCAAGTCCCATATATCAAACTCCATCTGTCGGCGGTGATGATTGGAAGTCAGTCTCATGCATTGTTGCGCCTTCCGTAGGTGTTCTTTCAAGTGCCGAAGTAAGGCATCGCGCTCTCGTAATAAAGCATCAACTTCTAGTATCTTACTCCCCTCAACTTTGTAGGGTAGAAATGTCAGAGGAGGTCATCCAAAGACTGCTTCGAAGGGTGTCATGTCGAGACCTGCATGCACATTAGTATTGAGGGCGTATTCATCCCATGGCAATAAAAGAGTCCACCACGTTGGTGTTCCCTGCAAAAATGCTCGTAGGTTTTGTTCAACCGCACGGTTCATCACCTCTGTTTGGCCATCAGTTTGGGGATATAAAGCCATGTTCAACTTCAAGGTGGTGCCGCTGGCCTTTAAGGTTTCCTGCCAAAAGTTGCTCAAGAAGATCTGATCACGGTCAGACAAAATGGTTTTGTGAAAACCATGTAACTTGACCACTATGTCGATGAAGAGGTGAGTTGTTTGGTGGGCATCAAAACCTATCAGCAAAGTCCCCAAATGTACCATTTTACTCAATCGGTCCATGATGACCATGATGACAGTGAATCCCCGAGAAGGCGGCAACCCTATAATAAAGTCCATCGAGATGTCTTCCCAACCCTACAACCAGTAGATATTTGAATATTAAAACATGGCAATCAAAAAGTGTCACTAGGTAAAGTCGTTTGGAAAATTCACGACGTGGAGGAATTCACATATGTGCGAGATAGAAGAGTCAATCTGTGGTCACTATCCTCCCCTATTTTCGGAAGATGTGACTAGTAAATTTTGAGGACAAAATTTTTCTTAAGGATGAGAGAAATGTAACGTCCTCAAAGCCGGTTTAGAAATTTTTAACTTTTGAATACAAATAATGAATTTATTATCTATAAAAAGCTTTTTTACACATTTAAAGTATGGAAAAAAGGTGTGACTATTCTTTATGAAAAAATAGTAAAATAAGAATTTTGAATTTAAACTTTAATGATTAAATTATTAGAGGGGATGAATGGAAGAAGTAAAAATTTTTGACACTCCATACTATCCCAATAATACTATTTTGTTCTAGTGAGCCTGTTTTCTTGATAAACAAATTATCTTAAAATAATGTATGGAAAATGTAGAACTCAACTGTATAAGTTTTATATTTTTCTAAAAATATTAGAAAAGTGAAACTGTAGACTTGGACGGATGATGAATACTTATGAATATTATTTTGATGAAAAGTATTTTAAGCTTCTGCAATATTGAAAACTCTGTATTGTTACTATTATGAATATTATTTTTATGATGAATAAAAGTGTTTGAAATGTTTTAAATTTTTACGATTACCAAGTTAATACTTTAGTCCGAACGGGGCTTTAGTCCGAACGGGGCTGCAGACCTGGACGGATTATGGTGTTACAAGTTTGATGTTAGTCTTTATTGATGACCTTTTAATTTTATTAATTTTGAAAACTCCGTGCTGTTACTGTTATGAATATTATTCTCATGATGAATAAAAGTGTTTGGAAATGTTTGAAATTAACATGATTGCCAAGTTAATACTTTAGTCTGGAGGGGGGTGTAGACCTGGACGGATTAGGGTGTTACACGCCCTCGTGAGAAAATAGGGTTCCACGAAGTACTTCGCCCCCCATACAGATTGAACTACGGCATTGTGCTTGGCCTCTAATTCTCGCGCTAATGCGAATAATTCAGAAAGACTAGCAGCTTTTAAGAGGCTGATGATCTCATGCTGCAAGTGGGCTTTAAGACCCGCGTGATATAACGGTTGCAACGTGGATTCTTGCACATCCGCCACATGGGTCAGGATTTTTCAAACGCCACCTGGTAATCCATCACCCCACCGATCTGCCTAGTCCGGGCCAGTTTCCCCAAGTAATCTACGTAATGCAATGGGTCAAATCAGAGTTTGAACTTACGTACAAATTAAAGTCGTCCCAATCTCTGATCAACCCGTTGTTCCTCGTCAATCGATATCAGTCTGCGGCTACTCCTTCTAACATCATGGTCACACAACTTAGGCGTTCGCCTAGCGGTATCTCAAGAGTAGTAGGTAAAGTATTCTTGGACTTGATACAACCAATGTAAGGGTTCTGTGCCATCGCTTTTAGGTGGCTCTAACTTGGGCTTCGACGTGATAAACCCAGGGTCCTGTCGTAGTTTGGACGCCCCATACGCCCGATATTGTTACTGCCGACTTGCTGGGTGGTGATGTACGCTCGTAGCTCTGCCAGTGCTGCATCTATTCGATCCATCCGGAACTCCAAGTCCCGCATGCAGCAACTGCACCATCGCTCGTCCCATCTCATGAAGCCTAGGTTCCAGATCCGGGGAAACAGACGAGACTTCTGTCATGTCTCTCAACGAGAGCACTTTGATACGGAAATGTATCGGGTCAAGGAGAGCTTCGAGTGTCTCCGTACTCCAAAGGAGAAAGGGAAGAAGAAGAAGAAGATGGGTTTAATGTTTTCTTATTGATAATCCTTCCACGGGTTTGCCTCCCTTTTTATATCAAAAGAGAAACCCTAATTATAAACCCTAATAATAAAACCCTAACTCTAACTTGTCGGTTTAAAAAAAGAAATATTTGTACTAAATAGCACTAAAACTTAAGTCATTTCCCTAAATAGCACTTAAACTATTTTATTCCCTAAATAGCACTTAATAATGTCCAGTGATGGCGAACATATATTTGAATAATGACTAAAATTGCTACATTGGGAAAAACACTATTTAGGGAAAGTCATTATGTTTTAGTGCTATTTAAGTAAATCCCCTTAAAAAACCATCGAGGTAAAGAAGCGAAAAGAAAAAACCCTCGAAGGAGCTTATAAATCCGCTCACCTAGTGAAAATCTATTACATAAAATAGCAAATAATAATATTAACTAATAATAATAATAATCCTATCTTGTCACATAATCATTGTGCCAAGCCGGAGCTTTCCTTGGACGTCCGCTCCTCGTCCCCCGCCCTTAATACCCTTGTTCTCTTCCAACATGATCCTCCGCTCCAAACTCTCCGCCTCTTGCCTCTCACTTTCTCTTGTGTACGTGACTGCCGCTCGTATCAGGACATTTTAGAAAAGCTAGAAGCTTTATCCTCAGAATTATATTGTACCAATATTAAGTAGATTTTTATTAGTACATTATAAGTATAATGGATAGATAAGATAAAAATTAATAGAGTAAAAGTAGTTTTTTATGAAGTACTCCTTCCGTCTCCCCTAGATCTTCCCAATAGCTCTTTTTCTTTGTTCACAATAGATCTTCTCATTTCATTTTTTAACAATTAAAATACTACAACTACACTCACTTACTTTATTTATTACACCTCACCCACCTCATTTAATATACTCCACTCATTTTCATTAAGGGTATTATGGTAAACTTTCACTTTTTTCAACTCTCTTTAAAAACTACCAAAAGTAAAAATGAGAACATCTTAGGGGGACGGAGGGAGTAATAAAGAGGAAAAGGGGATTGTGGGATGAAAGAAGAGTAGAAAGAGTTACTAGACTACTTTCGAACTACTTTGAGAAATAAAAGTTTGGTATTAAAATAGATTTTCGTGATTAATTAAAGTCTCGTTTGGAATCATTAGAAATTTGTGTTAGTGTTTTGAAAAAATTATTCAACGGTAGCCTTTATCGTTAGAGTTTTCAGAATTAATACACATCTTTAAAATTTTATCCATTAATTTTTCATTGGAAGAGGAAAAAATGGCTTTTATATGGTTGATCGATAGATTACTATCTTTTTTTTTAAAATTATTTGTTCATTGAAAACGTGCAAATCACCGTCACATATTCCCCACCTCCCAGAAGTTGTTTAGATCAAATTTTGTAAAGTTTTAAATATATATTACTCCGAATGAGTAAATTTTATTTGTAAAAGTTACATTAATACTCCTATTTAAATACTCCTACCATACGTTTCTAAAATATTTCGACAACTTGGCTTCATTAAATGTTAAAAGAATGTGGAAAGAAAAGATCTAATGAAAATAAGTTATGCTTCTGTGGTTCTAAGATATACATGTAAAATATGTACTTTTACAATTTTTTTTCATTAGCTTAGAAATGGGGTTTTTCTTTTTTAGAAAAAGTCCAATTCTTTTATGATGATTATGTACTAAGGTTCATAAAATGAGTGTGAACCTTAATACCACGTAAGAATTTGCCATGAAAAGAATTAATTGTGTATTTTTGAAACATACTTTGAAAATAAAGAAACAATAGTAACCACATATTCATTTTTTTGTAAAGTCAGATGTTTAAAATGAAAAGTGCAACATTATTTCAAGAACCGAAGATTAAATTAAATTGAGTCAAAGTTTTTTTGTGCGATTGACTATATTATAATGTAATATTGGTTTATATTTTTACAATCTCATGATGCATAGTGAGTTATACTCTATCTTCTCCACTATGAATTGAACTTGTGTGAGCGTGTCTATTACCTTAGCTAGTAGATTTTCCTAAAACTCAAGTAATTTTATTTTTAAAGTGATGTTTACATGATCACAGAATCCACATTCAAAATGTGAATTTTTTTTTATATTTTTAATGAGCTTACATGTAAAAAATTTTTTCAAAAGGCTCACTTCCTTAATGTTACAAATATACTAAAGTTTATAAACTGAGCATGAAACTTAGATTCACGAAATAATTTGTCTTATTTATAAATTTTTTTTTAGAGAATTGAAAAACCCCACAATTACAAAGTACAAGTGAGTCAGGTACTAAAGAAAAAAAAAACAAAAAAACGAGTGGGGAACATTGCCATTTGTTTGATACCTCCTCCCAATCAGTTGGATGACAGTATGGCACGCTCTTTAATAATCTCATTGAATGGTGGGGCACACATATGACACAAAGTAACAAGGATGAGCTGATTGAGCTCTATTCCTAGTACAGACTTGATGGAAGGATTACCAGATGATAAATTAGACTTTAATCGCATATTGATAAAAAAGATTGTGATACTTGCAAAACTTCTATGTTCAGCATTGTTATTTCCCAACACAGTTCCCCGAAGTCGAATTCAGGTCTTACTTCATTGACACTCCTTGCTAAGAACCTAAGAATGACAACGGATAACTATAAAAAAGTTAAAGTTATACTAATTAAGTTTGTACATTAATTCACACACCAAGTGTATCACAAACACACAAACAAGAACTATCTTAAATTTCACAGATAATTATTATTTGTGTGTATTTGTGATACCTTTTAGGGTGTAAGTTGGGTAAAATTAAAGTTGGTCTCAAGCTTCAAAACAGGCTAGGCGAAAGGCCAAACATGGCTTTAAAAAACTTTACAAAATAAAATGTTACAACAGTATTTTATTTTATCAAATAATCAATGAAAATGCACAAATAAAAAAAAAGTTATCATGATTTTGGAATAGTAAACATTGTAATCAATTATGGGACGGAGGGAATATGTGTTATGATGAGTGTGAAGGAATATGATGGTTTGTGAATGTGTGTTAAATTTTAATTGGTTGGAATTAAAAAAAGAAATAATGGGACAACGACGGGATGGCCATCCCTGCATGAGGGGCCACACCCAAAAAATTAGAAGGCGTCATGGGAAAGGGGCGTGTATGGGGCGTGAAGGAGGAGGTCAAGCCCTCCTCACGCCATCATAACACATGCTTTTATGGGGCTTGAAAAAGGGGTGTGATGCGGTGATGATGTTGATTATTTAGATTAATTGAAACAAAAAAGGAAATCAGCCTTCAAGGCTGGATGGCTATCACCCTCAAAGGGGACACCCCATCACAACAAATATGGCATGGTAGCTAGAGCAGGCGTGAGGGGGCTTGAGGAAGGGACACACCACTTATGTCAATCCCCATAAGCTTATCTCTTATGGGGCTTGACAGAAGTGGTAAGACCTTTCCTCAAGCTCCCTCACGTCTGTTCCACCGTGCCATATTTGTTGTGATGGGGCGTTGGCCCTTTGTGGATGATAGCCATCCAGTGTCAAGGCTCGTTTCCTCTTTTTTTTTTCAACCAATAAAAATAGTCTACATCTTCACCCCATCAATTTTCGTCACATCCCTTTTTCAAGCCCCGTAAAAGCATGTGTTATGGTGGTGTGAGGAGGGCTTGACCTCCTCCCTCACGCCCCTTTCCCATGACGCCTTCCAATTTTTTGGGCGTGGCCCCTCACGCAGGGATGACCATCCCATCGTTGCCCCTTTTTTTTTCTTTTTTTGTTAATTCCAACCAATTAAAATTTAACACACCTTCACAAATCATCACATTTCTTCACACTTATCATAACACATATTTTTAATCACTCCATAACATAAATCTTTACACGCTGTCAAGCCCCCCGTCAAGCCTCCATAACAAATGGCCTAACAGTCTAACACATATATTTTTATCACTCCATGTCATATTTCTTTATATCTCGTCAAGTCCCTATCAAGCTCACCATAACACATGGTCTTAAATGATAGACATTATAGCTTTATGAGCTGAGTATTTATAATTGGAGTAAATTTTATAATTGGTCCTTTATAACAGGGGGTTTCCCTATTTAGTCCTCTATTATCAAATATTACCCCGGAAATCCTTCTTTTATGGGTATCTTTCCACAAATAGTCCTTTTTTGATCTTCTATCATGTTAGTGTTAATTTGGAGCTAAAAGTGTAATTTCATAATGATAATATATTTTTCTTGTCATACACAAATCCAAAGGCTACTTCTGCGAGAATAGACCTTATCCTGAGAATGGTGCATTTTTAACTGTCACGATACATTTTTACACTGTGGTAGTGCATTTTCGGCATTGGGTATAGGAGATGTGTTTTTTCATATTATTCCAAAATCATTGTACAAGGATTTATATAGAGGAGGAGGCTACTGGATAGCTAAACACAACTTACGATCCTATTCTCAAGCTAACAACCTAATCTAATACATATGGTTGATACGCAGGTGGTAACATACGGATAAGTACAAACCAAAGTATGAATAAACAATACTAACTATTTATCCTTAATACGCCCCCGCAAGATTGGCGTGCCGTTAGAAACACCAATCTTGGAATGAAACCAAGATTGGAGTAGATAATATGGGGGTAGGAAGACGATTAATAAGATAAACACATCGGATTATATGCGCACTGGATAAATAGTTATTATTGAAAGGTACCTCGGCATGCCCCCATACGGCGGTCCATACAAGCCGCTTGTATTGAGGAAAAATAGAAAACACATCGGATTTTTGTTTAAGAGGATACCACCAAATGTATTTCGTATAGTGATCAACAAAAAGTACATAATGGTAATATCCATCCATAGAACACTGAGAAGTACTCCAAACATCAGTGTAAATTAGATCTAAAGGAGCATTACTCGACAATGTATTAAATGCAAAGGGCAACTTGTGACTCTTATTGATATGACAGGAAGAACAATGAAAATTAGAACAATCATTAAACTTGGAAAAATTGCTACATTGACGAACAATAGCACCCAGAGTTTTATTATTAGGGTGTCCTAGCCGATGATGGAGATCAGCGAGAGACGAGACGGGAACAGAAAGAGTGTTGACCCTTGGTGCACCCAACCGAGAGGAAACGGAGTAGAGATTATTTTTGGTGAGTCCCTAAAGTAGAGGTGTCCCTGTACGCAGATAAAAGAATCAGATAAAAATTCAACCGAAACTTGATTAGTACGACATAACTGATACACAAATAAAAGATTATTCTGGAGATGTGGAACACACAAAACATTTGACAAATTAAGAGAACGACCAACAGTGGGTAGACGAGATTGACCAATGTGAGAAATTGTTAAATTCTTACCGTTACCCAAACGTACTTCATCTGGGCCGCCATAATCCATGAGAGTGGTGAGCGAGGAAGGATCACCGACAACATGATGTGAAGCACCACTATCAATAATCCACGGAGATTCACTCTCGTCGCAACCTCCGGGTGAGACAGTCATGTGAGCCGTTGGAGTAGCGAGCGGTGCAGAGCCAATGGAAACATTATGCTCCTTCAAGAAACGTTGAAGTTTATGACAAAACTTCGTATCATGACCTGGATAGTCACAAAATTGACAGTATCGGCCACCACGTGTAGGATTAGAAGAACCACGTCCACGCATGCCGCTGCGAGAGGCACCAGATTGACCGCCACGGCCGAAAGTACAACCACGATGATCACTGCCACGCATACGTTGGGCATGATTGGCTGCAGGAACTAGGTCAAACAAGGCAGCAGAGTGATCATGAATCTCACGTTCACAATCCTTCAAAATCGTGGAGAGCTCATCAAGGGAAATATCATCATTCCGCCCCCTCAATGACTGATAGACCGAAGAGTATTCATCGCCAAGTTGAGACATAATATGAACTGCAAGATCTTCATCAGTGACAAGGCTACCAGCTAAAGCAAGGTTGGACGCAATCGTCGTCATATCTGCAATAAAGGCTTCAATGGTGCGGTTCCGGCGGGGATTCTTCGCCAACTGGGACTTGAGAGAAATAATATGCCCACGGGACATATTGGTGAGACTCGCGGCCAGCCGAGACCAGACATTGGCTGATGTTTCCGCTAGAGATATCACAGGCTGGACAGCATCTGTGCAACTGCCAAGGAGAGCGCTGAGAAGTATGGCATCCTGACGGTACTAGCAAGTGTACGCAGGGTTGGGCTGCTTGTGCGCAGCATACGAGAACAGTTATGGGGCGTGAACGGAACCATCGACATAACCAAAAAGGTCCAAACCGACAAGAGTAGTGTGGACCTGATGACGCCAAACGAGATAGTTTGTCTTCGTGAGCTTGATTGGGAAATGTTTAGCAGCAGATATACGGATGAAGGAGGGAGCAGAATCTGCAGAAGTCATCGGTTTGCAACCGGAAAGAAACACAGGGGAGCCCTTTTAGTGATAAAGAAAAAAATCTGTTTTAAAGAACAAGCTCTGATACCATATAGGAGATGTATTTTCTCATATTATTCCAAAATCATTGTACAAGGATTTATACAGAGGAGGATGCTACTAGATAGCTAAACACAACTTACGATCCTATTCTCAAGCTAACAACCTAATCTAATACATATGGTTGATACAAAGTAACACACGGATAAGTACAAACCAAAGTATGAATAAACAATAATTACTATTTATCCTTAATATTGGGATTAAAGTTCAACTTATTTGCCGTACCATAATGCCATCGTGTTTTTTTTTCAAATTTTTCAGCTTTTTTAAATTTTTCAAGCCCCTAAATCTTACATCTAATGCACGAGATGCATTCTTATTTCTTTCATTAGATGCATTCTCACTTGGATTATATATATATATATATATATATGTATGTATGTATATATATATATATGTATATATATATATATGTATATATATATACACACACACACACACATATAGGATGTCACCCACCCGACAATAAATAGTCCACTGTTCGGTTGGAAAATGATCAATAAGACTTGTAGGATGGATTATCGATTCTTGTGTTCTGCCTTAAACTAATTATAGCTTAAGAGCCTGATTAAAAATATTTCCTTATACTAAGAATAGTTTAAGAGCTTTGTTATCAATATTAAATTGGTCTTAGACTAAGAATAATTAGGAACACTGTTGATATTGAAAATTGAATAATGAATCCTTGAACTGAATATTATGTGCATGATATTAAATGATTCGTTTGTGAATTCAGATTCAATTTATATGGATGTTCGATGCATTAGATTTCCTTACTCGATTTCATCGCTGAGCGTGTAGTATGTTTTATTTTCTACACGCAGGAAAACAGAAAGAATGATGTGACGTGTTCCTGGCGGCAGATGGGGCAAGATTTTTGGGATGGATTTGTGATACAGATAATATATTAGATTAATAAATTAGTTAATTATTAATTAGTGTTATTTACTAGTTAGTATTTTATTGTGATTAGGGTTTAGAGTTAAGCTATTGTAGGGTTAGGGTTTCATTAGAGTTTCTCTCTATCAGCTATAAATAGAGATGTACCCCCTCTACTATCGGAATGAAGAATAGAAATCAATAATTCTCTAATATATTTCTCTTTTTTTTTGCGGCTGCACAATTGAGTGATCTCAAGGAGCAATCCAATTCAATGTATTTTTCTTTCCAAAGTTCCAACAGTAGATTGAACTAGTAAAAAAATTGTGGATCGGAACTTTGACTGTTTTTTTTGTTTGGTGTTCCTCTCAATGAAAGCACCAATTGATACGCTAAACGTACATGGATAGAGAAGAACTTCGAGCGTCTTCAAGCTCCAAATGGAAAACTTCGAGTGTTTCTGGACTCCCAAGAGAAAAAAGAGAAAGATATTAGAGAATTATTGATTTCTATTCTTCATTCCGATAGTAGAGGGGGTACATCTCTATTTATAGCTGATAGAGAGAAACTCTAATGAAACCCTAACCCTACAATGGCATAACTCTAAACCCTTATCAGAATAAAATACTAACTAGTAAATAACACTAATTAATAATTAACTAATTAATTAATCTAATATATTATCTGTATCAATTTGTTTGTTTTGAATTATTATTTCTAAAAGATATAAATTAATTATGTTTTGTAATTGTGATTTGTTAAAGCTTTCACAAATTTATACTTCGTTACTATTCCGAATAATTTATTATGAAATAAAGTTTGAAAATGTTTTTACCACCCGGGAAAACTACTCTAGATCGGGTCTAGGGTGGTTTGTTGAGTTTGGATCCTAGAAAGACAGAGAAAACAAAGGTTGACTAGAAGGACTGTAGGTGTGAACACCCGTAGTCCAATTATTATTTGGTATGGGAATAATACAAGGAAGTATTACACAATAGCTGCTAGAGAGTGGAAATTCGAATCCCTACTAAGGGTTACAAGCCTATTTATAGTGAAGCTAGTATATAGGCTTGCATGCGCCCATGCCTAGCCACGTGCATGCCTTTTTATCTTGTACTGTTTGTCGTCCCTTCTTCCTTAGAGCTTTCCCTTTGTAACTGTCCCTATTTGGTGCGTAGTGTTTGGGTGGGAATACCTGTATAAGCCCATTCCATTGGTGTAGAGGAATCTATCCTTGCCAAGTGGCTCCCAAGTCATGGAAATCCACTCCAATGGTTTCCTGAAGGGACATTCTTATCATTCGAGGATCTTCTCTGCAATGCCATGCTACATGATCGGTCGCGTGAAAGTCACCCACGTGGTCTGCATCCGGGACCTGGTCATGTACAGATCCACCAAAGCTACCTGATTGCTCATTTTTCGGGAATCACCTGGTTGCTCATGGCTTGACCTGACCTGAGTTGTGGCCTGGGTGGAATACACCCATCACCGGGTAAATACGACTAGATTATCACACTAGATTTGTTGTCGTCGTACAAGGTTGGAATCCATCCCGGTGGGTTTTGGTCCAAAGCTACCGGGTGATCTATTGAAGGTATATCGTGCTTTTCACCAGGTCACGTATGTTGCACCCGGGTAGTCTTCAAGACACTTCGATCAGGTCACTACACTTTTCTCTCTCTGCTAGTGCTACATCATGTAGGTGTATGAGACCCAACCTGTTAAGGTTACCTCTACACGGATAGGCTCAGGTAAACTCTGAAAAAATACATTGAATAATCATATAAGTTTGTTATCAATAGTTTCATTTTGAAACATAATGTTGAAATATAATGTTTCTATAATATATATTTATATAAAAATAGAGATGTTAATGGTCAAAGTGTTGCATTAGAGACCCGTAAAAAGTCAAATGAGAAGTTAATTTTAAGACAGAGGGAGTAGATTGAATTGTACTCCGTAATAAAAAATTAATCGAATATCAATATATAATTGAATTTTGAAATATTACTCTGTATATTTTTTTCTCCAATAAGTCACTCACGATGAAGGGGGAAATTGTTGTTCATCCGGTATGTATTTCCAATGATGCTTTTGTTATTGTTTATGATCCTGTTCCTACAGACGATGTTCAAGAGGATGCACACCATCAAGGCCGCGAGGAAGTTTTTGGGGACATTCTAATTGTTTATGGATGCACAGAAAGCTTTGGAATTCTTGATGTTGAGGTTATTGTTATCTGTAAATCAAGAAGTATTGCACCCGGTTGCATTCTTTTCATCGAGTTGGTCGCATGCAATTATTTAACTAGTGTTGGAGATGTTGTAGGTCCAACACGTTCTTTTGATGCTCCAATAACGAAGGTGTTTGACCCCGGAGGATGGACGATGCATGACACATTTTTTCCCCGTTCTTTGTTGAATTTCCAACTTGAGGACAAGTTGGTTTTTGAGGCGGGGAGAGTGATACGGGATTTTTTATTATTATTATTATTATTATTATTATTATTACTATTATTAATGGTTAGTGGTTATTATTATTATATTAGGTAGTATTATTATTTATGGTTAGTTAATTATATTATTATTAGAAAGTAATATTCTATTGTTAGGATATTTGTTACCATTTATTATTAGGATTTCTAGATTATTTAGTTTCCTTCTATGGTAAGGATTCTTTAAATGTCCTAGCTATAAATGTATCCATTTCAATGAATTATTTATCATTGAATAAAGAAATTACTTTCTCCTAAACCTTAATCTCTCTCTTTCTTGCCTCTTTTGTTCTTGGAGCTCGAAGGTGCTCGAAATCCTTCCCTATCCCGATACGATACCGTATCAATCTATCAATTTATAAAGATATTGATACTCAAAGTGTTACATTAAATATTGTAAAAAAACAAATGAAGCAAAAAGTAAAGAGATGTACCTATTCTATTTATTGATGACTGATTTCAAAAAATATGTAAATAGAAAGGACTATTTTGAAAATGTACTCTATTTTATTATTCAAGCAATACTACTCCTCCATCCTGTTTGAATCCTTCTAATTAGACTTATGGTCAATTTTTTTGAACTTTGAACACAAGTAATGCAAAAAAATAGTGCTTCCGTCCTAAAATCAATTCCCTATTTTGACTTTTGTAGTCAAACATTTTAAACTTTGACCGCATATTATGGGAAAAATACATTGAATGCTCATATACGTTTGTTATCAATAGATTCATTTTGAAACATAATTTTGACATATAATATTTTTATAATATATATGTATATAAAAATAGAGATGTTAATGGTCAAAGTGTTGCATTGGAGACCCGTGAAAAGTCAAATGAGAAATTAATTTTAAGACGGAGGGAGTACATTGAATTGTACTCCATAATAAAAAATTAATCGAATATCAATAATTGAATTTTGAAATATTACTCTGTATATTTTTATTCTCCGTAATATAAATCTATCAATTTATAAAGATATTGATACTCAAAGTGTTACATTAAATATAGTAAAAAGACAAATGAAGCAAATAGTAGAGAGATAATACAAAAAAAATGGCAGTAGCTAGTGTCAATTGACTCCACTCCTCCCTTATTGGGTCTGCCCATTATTGATTGATGCATGGAAGTAAGAGTGTAAGACACCTATAAATTTCACAACATATTTTACTTCAATTGGTGAGATTAGATCAGAGAAATGGATTCAATGAGCTCATCATGTGGAGTGCTCTTCCTCTTCTTGGCACTATACACTCTCCACTCACTCCTAAGAACCACCACAAAAACCAAGCACAAAAAGAAGCTCCCACCCGGGCCTTCCATTTTTACCCTCATCTCCAACCTCTCGGACCTGTTCCACAAGCCGCAACAGACACTGGCGAGGCTCGCGGAGGCGTACGGCCCCGTAATGCGGGTGCAAATTGCGGGCCGGGAGACGACCGTAATCGTCTCCTCGCCCGACATGGCGAGGGAGATTCTCCACACCCACGACGCCCTGTTCTCCGACCGATCCGTGCCCGACGTCACGACCGCGCACGACCACAACTTGTCCAGCCTGGTTTTCCTCCCGGTCTCGCCGCTCTGGCAAGACCTGAGGAAAATCTGTCATCAGAGGTTGTTCTCCAACAACACTCTTGACGGCAGCGAAAACCTCCGGCGCAAGAAGTTGCAAGACCTTCTCGGCGACATGCACCAGAGCAGCCTCAAAGGTTGGCCATTTATCCATACTATAAGCTTAAACTTCGGAGTACTGTTTTTAAATATACTTTTTGCACTGAAATTTGATATATTTTGACCATTGTTTGAATAAAATTTATGTATTACTCCATCCATTGAGAACTATTTGTCTATTTTTGATTTTTTTCTATCAAAATTGGTAAACTTTGATTTCAAATTAAATAAAAATGATATTGGATGTTGATACAAAAATAGTTTTATTAGATTTATTATATAAAATATTTTCAAAATATTATTTTAAAATGTACTTTCTCCGTTCTAGACTTATCTTCTTGTTTATTTTTGCTTGGTCAAAAATGAAATTTTTGATCATAAAATATGAAAAAGTATATTTAGTTATGATATAAATTCAATATGAATAGATTTATTTTAAAAATCTAAAAGTATCATATTTTATAGCTTAAATATTATACCTGGGAAATCGTGGAAAAGCAAAAAGAAAAAAAAAAGTAGGGAGCTGAGTGAGTATTTGATTTTCCTAATTTGTCTTTATTAGGCCGGGTGCTTATTAGGTAAAGAAAACAATTAAATTATTTGTACACCAAAAGTTGTATTTTGAATGTATTTACTAACATTTTATACTAGTGTAATGCTTGTGTGATGATTTACACTGACACAAAATATCCATGCAATTTTTTTATATTAAAGTAGCATTTTGTGTTAGTGTGAATAATTAAAATGTCGACGTACCCCCTGGCAATTTGGGGTAAATTTGGGTACATTGTTTAGTGTACCTCAATATGGTTGAAAGAAAAATGTGCTAATGAGTAATGAGGATGGAAATGGATAGTGTAAAAAAGGAAAAGAGTACATGGTAGATTATGGTTAGTTGAGTAGTAAGTAGGACCTTAAATGAAGTTTTATGAGTTACTATCTGCTAATTTTGACGTATGCGGTTTATAACGTGATACTTTCATCATTAATATTATCAAGAGGGATTCAAGACTCAGTACCAAATTACTTTTTTCGTTCAGAAATGTTCAGCCTATTTAATTTTTTATAATCTCCAATATGGTATTTTGATCATTAATATTTATACTTATACATATATATTTTTTAAAATTTAATATTAAATATTACGTTTCAATAAAAATGTATTAATATTAAATTTATATCATAATAAAAGGTTCGCCACATGGGCAACGTGGGGTCATGGGTGCCGTCCTCCACACATCAGCACTGAGTACTTTGTTTTGTTGCTCTTTTTTTTTTTTGATGAATCAGAGAAGTTGCTTTTTCTTTTTTGATGAATAGAAGTCACTTTTTTTTATGAACCGGAGAAGTCGCTAGATTATTGAAAATGGATTAACTTATGAGTAATAAGATGCATTTTTAATGAACCGGAGAAGTCGCTAGATTTTTGATGAATAGAAGTCACAAACTTGCATTTTTAGCACTTTGCTAGAAATAAGATGCATTCAAATATTAAAAAATATTTTAATTTAAATTCCACAAAAGGCAAGTTTGTGAATTTTGTGAACTTTAAGTTTGTGACTCTAGCATTTTCCTTAACTTATACCGGCATCTTTGAGAATTGAACTGAAATTTTAGTTTAAAATCCGATCTGAGTTTGACTTAAATTTTATTTTTGAAATAAAATATTAGTTCTCATACTTCTCAAACACTACCTATACGAAATTATTACAAAGTATTTTATTCGTTCTTAAATTTGTTTGGTTATTCACTTTTAATCCATCCGAGAAAATATTGTTATTTCTATTAAAAACTCCTTTTTTACTCCTACTAACTTTTACAATACTTATCACATTATATTTTTTGGGTATTTACCTAAATAGTATTAAAACATAGTGACTTTTCTAATATAATACCATATGTTTTTATTTTTCAATGTAGTATCACTGTTCAATATCCACCGGATATTGTTCAAGTAAATGTTCACCGCCACTGGACATTGTTCAAACTAAATGTCTACTATAACCGGATATTATTCCTGTCACTAGACACTATTCAAGTACTATTAACGAAATAAAAATGTTTAAATACTGCATTGGGAAAGGACGTGTTTTAGTGCTATTTAGTACAAATTTTGCATATTTTTTACTATTAGTCATATACCTATCATATATATCCTACTCTTACCGATCACATCTAATGACATTTTTAGAAAATCAACACCAAAATACATTCATTTAAATCCATTAAAAATCCATATAGAAAAGATTAATAAAAATGTTTACGGAATAAAAATCAATATAGAAAAGATTAATCTACTATAAATGGATATTATTCCTGCCACTAGACATTATTAAAGTACTATTTACGGAATAAAAATGTTTAAGAACTGCATTAGGAAAGGACATGTGTTTTAGTACTCCCTCCGTCCAAAAAGTTTGTTACGTTTAGAAAAAAATGCGTCCCGTAAAATCCGTTACATTTCTATTAAAAACCACTTTTACCCCTAACTTTATCATACCCTACCTATCACATCATACCTTTTTTTCTAATAATCTACCCATCACATCTTATTTTTACCCATCACATCAAGGGTATTTTTGGAAAGTCAATACCAAAATATCCCTCCCTTAATTTCCCAAAAAGTCAAACCGTCCCATTCTTTTTGGGACGGAGGGGGTACTATTTAGTGCAAATTTTACATATTTTTTTTACTATTAGTCATCTACCTATCATATCCTACTTTTATCTATCAGATCTAATCACATTTTTAGAAAATCATTACCAAAATAGACTCCCTTTAAATCTATTAAAAAATTAATATAGAAATTTTTTTTAGGGACAGATGAAGTATTTTCTAATTTTCCAATTTAAATCGCATGTTGTTGTTTACGAGATTTGTCCTGAAATTATTTTCAACGCCATTTATTTGAAAATAGGTGGTGATTTATAAAATAAAATTTATGTATTTAAAAACTAAATCAAAAGATCAACATTATAAAATGTGACAAGAATATACTCCCCCATTCCTTAAAACCCTTCTCCTTTCATTTTTTCGAATTCCCAAAAACACTTCTATTTTCTATTAAAAAATCATTTTTACCCATACTATTTCATACCCTACCTATCACATCATACTTTTTCACTAATAACCAAAGTTACCAAACTATCACATCTTACTTTTTACTCATCACATAAGGGGCAAATTGGAAAGTCAACCAAAATTACACTTTCGTTAATTTGGCTAAAAGTCAAAACAGGAACCTTTTAAGAGAACGGAGGGAGTATTATTTTATCAAAATTGCTAACCAAAATTGGACAAAGAAAATTGTTAAAGTTTAATGATGTAAATAGTAAATAAATAATTTAAATGAAAAGGTAGTACTAAAAGCTCAAACTTGTAATCATCATTCATGCCCAACTTCCGACTTAAAATGATCTCTCAAATTAATGGTCATTTGATGAATTCCCCAATGTGTTATATCCTATCTTAATTACAAAACCAATTAGGTGAGGTGGTGGATGTGGGAAGGGCGGCATTCAAGGCCTGCATCAACTTCCTGTCCTACACATTCGTCTCCCAAGACTTCATCGTCAGGTCGGCGGTGGAAGACGACGGCGAGTTCAAAGATTTGGTGTCCACTCTCCTGAAAGCCACCGGAACGCCGAACGTGGTCGACTTTCTCCCGGTGCTGAAGATTTTCGACCCGCAGGGCGTCCGGAGGCACACCGCCTCCTACCTCACCCGGTTCTTTCGGGTGCTGGACCGCCTCATCGACGACCGGGTGAGGGAAAGACAAGGGGAAAGTTACTTGAGTAACAATGATATGTTGGACACTTTGTTGGACATTTCTCAAGAGGATATCAAGAGGATGGATAGGAAGAAGATAAGACACTTGTTGCTGGTACATATTTCTCATACTCCCCTTATTACATAAAAGTCTTTCTCCTAATAAAAATGATTTTTTTGAGGTTTACCTAATAAGAATTAGAGTAAATTTCCAAAATAGTCCTTCGTAAGGTATCTTCCCAAATCAATTCTCAATAAGTTTTAATTACTTACGCGGTCCTCTATAATTGAGATTTATTCCCATAATGATCCTTCGTAAATAATGTGACTCAAATGAGGATTAAATAGAGATATTTGGGTATTTTTTATCCGCTAAATTTAGAAATAATTCTTAAAATGATCATTGATAATGAATTCTTTCTCAAAATCGTTTTTCTAATTAAAGATGTGCATTTGATTTGAAAGTTAAAAGATTTTTTTAAGTTTTAAATAATTCATGAATTATTTATAGTCAACATATTTTTTAAATTTTATATTTAGTTGTACAGAAATAACTGTTCCAAAAATTTGGATGATCAAAATACCAAAATATCTCCATATTAATCATCATTTGAGTAACATTATTTACGAAGGACTATCTTGGGAATAGATCTCAATTATAAAGGACCACGTAGGTAATTAAAACTTATTGAGGACTGAATTAGGAAAACACCTTATTACAAAGGACCATTTTGGGAATTTACTTTAAGAATTATTTATGTTTTTTTAAATCAAAATTCATGCATATACATATAGGATCTACTGGTGGCGGGAACAGATACAACAGCTTATGGACTGGAAAAGGCACTGAGCGAGCTAGTCCACAACCCAGAGGTAATGTCAAAAGCCAAGAGGGAATTGGAGCGAACCATCGGGTTGGGGAAGGCAATGGAGGAATCGGACATCGGGCGCCTTCCGTACTTGGAAGCCGTTGTCAAGGAGAGCCTGCGGCTACACCCGCCCGCCCCACTCTTGCTCCCGCGGAGGGCCAAAACGGATGTCCTAATCTCTGGAGGGTACACTATCCCTAAAGGCGCCCAAGTCCTCATCAACGAGTGGGCCATCGGGAGGAGCGGGACCACATGGGAGGACGCGGGCTCGTTCCTGCCCGAGCGGTTTTTGGGGTCGGAGATCGATGTCAAGGGCAGGCATTTCAAGCTGACCCCGTTCGGGAGCGGGCGGCGCATCTGCCCGGGATCCCCGCTCGCCGTCAGGATGATGCATGTGATGCTGGGGTCGTTGATCAACTCTTTTGACTGGAGGCTTGAGGGCAATATGGACCCTAAGGACATGGACTTTGACAAGCCCCTCAGAGCCATTCCCATTGCAGTGAAGTGCTAGTTACTTAACTACTGCATGCATGTTGTGTTATTGTTCCTCAGGGGGGATTGAATTTGGTGCACTCATTCTTATGGCCGGAGAATAAATTAATTAGTGTACTCTATTAATGGCTTTCAATAGTATTAGGAAAGCAAGTGTGTTTGTATTATTGCCTATGTTTTTTAGTTGGTGTGAATATGGCCTATTCAGTGAGGACCTATCAAGTTATTACGAATGGAACTGAAGCTTGTTGTAATAAAGATTAGCCTTTTGTTATTAGGGACCGACCAGCAGTTTCATTGACATGCGATTCTTATAAAATTTATAATAATTGGTCTCTATATAGAGATTACAAGAGAGAATTCTAATTATGGAGATAAACTATGGAAACAATACATTGCGGAAGGTATTAAACCGCTCGGAAGTATATTTGTTTCTTATTATCCCCGCAAGCTAATCAATAGAGACAAGGGGCAGCTTGGAGCACAAGTATTCGAAAGGAGCTGGCGGAAGTAGTTTTGGGAGGATAGCCTCTAGAAGTAGAGAGCTATATCTTCGTTCCATGAAGAACGAGATTGAGATTATGTTTTTTGATTTTTTTTTCTGGTGAGAGTGTTGACGATTGGAGTGAGGGCGGAGAGTTTTCTTCTTTTCTCCTTGTGGGCCATTCTTTCCTTCTCTATATGTAACACCCTAATCCGTTCAGGTCTACAGTCCCTTTCAGACTAAAGTATAAACTTAGTAATTTTAAAATTTAAAACATTTAAAACATTTTTATTTATCATAAATAATAATCATAACATAAACAGTAATAATATGGAGTGTTCAATAATGCGGAAGCAAATTTAAACATGTCACATGGCAATAACAATTAATTATTTTATGTCTTTAAAATAATAATTCAAATCCACAAATCCATCCTGACCATCTCGCCCCATCTGTCGCCAGGAATATATCACTTCAATTCATTCTTTTTGTTTACCTACGTGCAGGAAATAAAATATACTACACGCTCAGCGGTGAAGCTGAGTAAGGATTTTTAATGCATCGAACATCCATATAAATTGAATCTTAATCCATAATCAAATTATTTGATATCATGCACATAATATTCAGTTCAGGGATTCAACATTCAATATTCGATATTCAACATTCCTATTCAACAATGCTCTCAAACTATTCTTAGTCGTCTAAGGCCAATTTCTTGATGTTTACCAACTCTTAAAATAATTCTAGTTTAAGGTACTTCTAACCAACTCTTAAACTATATTCTAGTTTAAGAGAAACGCGTACGAGTGGTGGAAACATACCACTCGGAACGTAGATTATCCTCCCTAGCTGACGTGGGCCTAGTTCAAATGGGTATTCAAGGAAGAATATATCTCAGAGTCGTTCGTGGAACAGAAACGTGAGGAATTTTTGCATCTTCATATGGGAACCATGAGCCTGCGAGAGTATCTTCAGTTGTTCGACCACTTAGCAATAATGATGGTGAAGTTTTTGGGTGACACCAAGAAACTCTGATCATGGGCCAATCGAGTTTGAGAAGTTGGTAACCAAAGAATCCCACACAGAGCTCAGGTTTGAGTTTGTCAAGGACGATCATCGACATCAACCGAACCTGGTAGGGGATATTCCAGCGAGGAATTTTCACTCCAGCCCTTTCAGTAGCTCCCATGGCTAGCCTCTCTTGATGCCACCTCCTTTTATTGACATCATATCTGATTCATAAACTGTCTTGTTTTTGTAGTTGAACTAGAGTATGGATGCAGGCCTGCACCGGCTCGTATGGAAGAAGAGGAAAAAAGAAAGAAGAGACTTCCATATGATGTAATTTTGAGTGCACCACAAATTTTCTTGATGGGGTGTTCTAACTTATAAAACCCCCATATAGTCTAGATAATGTGCCACATCAAATCGTTGCTTGACGACCTCCAACAAGGTTGCCCACGATGTAAGTAAAGGATCAATAGATATAGATATAATCGGGATATGAAAGACTTCAAACGCCTCTAAGCTACAAAATACTATAAGCTCCAAATTGAGAAAAATGATCGAGAAGAATTTGAGAGATCAGAGAAGAGGAGAAAGAGATATGAAAAAGAGTTATAGAAGGGCTTGGGAATAACAATTTGATATCTTTTCAAATAAAGTAAGAATATCCCAATTTATAGAAAAGATAGAAATTCTAGTCTTGTCGATTCAGCAACAACATCAAGGGAAAGAACCGAAAAGAAAACCATTGAAGGAGTGTCATAATCCCACTCATAAACAAAAATATTAAATAATGAAATAATTATAATAACTATGGGTATGCCAAACATAGCCCCACCCAGAACTCTTATGAATGCAGCTAGTATACCACGGTCGTCCCACGTACGTAACAGAAACACCTGAACAAAGAGAAACTTAATAGCGTTTCCATAAATAAATCCCACAAGAAATATATACTCTCTACGTCTTATAAACTCGTTCTCCTTTCTTATTTTTCTTTGTCCCACAAAATATTTCCTCTTTTAATTAAAAAACTACTATTATCCATACTAATCATTATCCTACTTATCAGATCATTTTTTTACAAATAATCAACCATAAGATCATACTTTTAGCCATTACATCAAATGTCTTTTTGGAAAATCAACACAAAATCTCTCTCGCTTAATTTTTCTAAAAGTCAAAATGGGGTAAGGAAGTATATTATTGTCATGCGTTTAGAAACTTGAGCCGCATATGCCCTTTATTTGAAGGGTAATTTACCTAAATAGGACTAAAACATAATGACTTTCTCAATATAGGATCGTATATTTTTATTTCCCAATATAAGACCTTTAGTCATTATTTATTAGTCATTATTCAAGTAAATGCCCATGATCAGTGGACATTATTCCTCCCACTAGACATTATTAAGTACTATTTAGAAAAATAAAAAAATTTAAATCCTATATTGAGAAATGACTTATGTTTTTGTACTATTTGGTGCAAATATCACTTATTTGAAACGTATGAAGAGCAAACAAAAGGGAGCATAAAGATAGAGTGATGCACCCACCCGAGAGATACTATGGATGAAAGATAGATACTATGGATGAAGAACTCAGCCAGTCCTTATATTCTTGTTATCCTGCATCATCATCGTCATCGTCATCATCAAAGGAGATGTTTTCCATTTTCAGAATGGCAGAGTTAGAATAGAAGATGGGGAAAAATATGTAAGAATCGTCAATTTTAGGTTTCATTGGTCATACCTCAAGCTATGCCTTATATTGTGTTTTCGGTACCTTCTTTGAGACGAACAATTCTATGGTTTTGTTAAGATCTCTCTTCAAGCGCATGCTGCTATCGTCAATGTCCACACCCTCCAATTGTGGTGTTTCCAAGTCTCCAAGAGAAAACATCTTCATTTGATGGCATCCCTTTATAGTTACTCCAGTTAAGTCTGGGAATTGAAAGGTCTGGTTTTTCAAACAAAATCCCTCAAAGCTCGGTAGAGCATCAAGTTCCAGTTTGCGCAATCCATTTAATGTGATTCCTGCTGCATCTTCTTCGCTCTCATTTCTCACGATTTCTTTCATCTTTCTGCACTCCTTTACCGCCAATGTTTCCAGATATACCAAGCTTTTGGCAGTTGAATCTGTGAACAAATAGGTCAATTGATGACAGCCAGACACCTTCAGATGTGTTAGATTTGCAAGTGAAGCAGAAGCCGGAACCAGCATAATCAAATTAGGACAGCAATCCACTTTAAGAGATTCTAGATTTAGATGAAGTGGTTGAAATTGAGAAGAAGAAGAAGAAGAAGAATGATCATCATGATTCCATATGGCATTCAGCTCCTCCAAATATGCAAGCTCTAATTCCTCCAAGGAACTACAAAATGTATGTTGTTGTGGTTGAGATGAGAATATCTCCTCAAAGGCACTATGTTCCACACGCAGCCTCAGCAGCTTTGGAAATCTTTCAAGAAAATCAAAAGGAAGGGATGATGCTGCTGCTGCTGCTGATTCTCCTCCAACAAAGCCTCCCAGAGTAAGATCCTCCACTTCATCAAAGAGATTCGTCTCGAATTGGTGGTTTTTTATGAGAGTCACATCTTTTTTACTCAATGATAGTCTTTCTATGTTGGGAATCACCTGCATAGAATAATTAATTGGAAAAGAGGTATCAATACTCACTTTCATTCATCCTCCTACCATTTCCTTATGTGGTTTCTTCTTTGTAAATAAAGTTAACAACTAATAACTAACATTAGAGAGTACAGAAGAAGAAAAAAAACATACTAACCTTTTCGGCCAAGAAGAGGTGGGTTTGGCTCTGTTCTAATTCATCTCTTTCACCCGAGTTTGTAATAATACGTGCCATTTCTGTGCCAAATGCGGTTATGTTTTCGCATTGAGACACCCGTAACTCTGCGAGTTGTGGGCATTCAAATGTACATCTTTGCAGACAAAAACCCTTGAGATATGGCAACTTCTCCAATTTCAAAGACTCTAAACGAGCAAACAAGAACTTTGAAGATTTTTCCTCTAAACTCTCATTATCCTCAAATCCTTTAGCAGCTGATCCCATAAAAATGTATTCTAAACTTTTACAATTAGTGACATGTAGTTTTTGCAGAGATTGAAACCATTTACATCCATCCTCCGGACAAAATATTGTTTTTATATACTGACAATTACGAACCACCAATACTTTCAAACGCCTCAATGACGCTACCAAATGTGTGGGTATCACACATTCAGATAAGAAGTCACAGCTCTCAACGGTTAAATCTTCCAATCTGCTAAAAGCCATGCGCTGTGAACGTTTTTCCATCCATAGGCTTCTCATCTCAGGGCACAGCTCCAAACCTTTTACCTTAGCGATCAAAGTTCACAATATATTAAATGTTGAACTGACAAGTTACTACCCAAACAACTAGTACTTCATTATCCAAAACAAATCTAAAATTAACTGGTCAATTGGTTTAACCTTTAAAAAAATTGATATGAGAAATTTTACGTTTAGAGTGTAATACAATTCTATATTTTTAAATGTTTACCTAACAATTACTCCGTATAATTAGAGGATGACGATTGTTGGGGAATCGGGAGGGAAGACAACACTGCGAAGCAGCGTTATAGGATTGATATACAAACAAAGAACATGAAGAACGTAACGATTATTATAGGATTGGTGTAGAAAGAACATAAAAACGAGTTTTCTTAATATTATTTAGAATATGGGTAATTTTGAAGTATATACATATAGACGGATACATGTTTTTTGGTTTTTTGATTGATGCTTTAAGGCGCACCTGCACTCGTACGTTTTCATATTTTAACGCTTTCCACACCCCCACTCGCACCCGAATGCGCTATGGCTTCATGTGACGTGGGGGGAAGGTGTGAGGAAAGGCTAAAGTTGCTCTTAATAAGCTACACAAATTTAATGTAATTGAAGGTCAAAAAAATCAAACTAGACGAACATTCTTAATTAATACTCCAGGTAGAATGATCAAATACTTACGACCTCCAAGATTACTACAATTTGACTTTTTTTGATCAAGCAGTGTAATACTTTGACCATAAATTAAATATATTTTTAAACAATCAAATGCTATAGAAGTTCGATATATCAAAACTATATTTTAAAATAAGTTCAATTTTACTAAATCGATACTATAAATAAATATGCTTAACCCATAACTCGTGGTCAAACAGTTTTACCAAAAAGTCAAGCCGTGATAATTATTTTGGGACGGAGGGAGTATCTGTTAACATTGAGAATCAGAGCAGTTATGCATTCATATATACCTGAGATAGCAAAAAGTATTGGATTGTTTGGTTAAGGCTGCCTTCCCAGTGCGGTTGTTGTTTCCCCATGCTTCTTTCTTCAAGTGTGACACCTTTAAGATTTGGTGTATGCACATCTCCTTGGCAGAAGATGATCATTCCTGGACATTTTCTAATAATTACTTCTGCTAAGGATGGAAAGCTGAAGGCATGGTCATTAGAATTGCAGAAGCTCCTCAAACATGGCAAATATTCGAGTTCCAAAGATTCCAATTTTTGAAAAACAATAATCTCCCTCCCACTCGTCGTACCATCACCACCATCCTCTTCCAGCACTTGTTGCTCTGCTACAACTTCCTTCATTTGGCAGCAATCGGTTATTGTCAACCTCGTGAGCTGCGACAGGCCTCTTGAGGTTGATGGCACCAGCAAACTGGTCATTTTATCGCAATAACTTACTATGATTTCTCGAAGATTGGTGAAATAAATCAAGGATGGTCCCAAGTTTATCAGGTTGGGACACCCTGAAATGTCCAAAGTTTGAAGGTTTTGGCAAAGAAATGCCGGCTCGGTATCATCAATGCATATCTGCTGCTCCAAGAAGTGCCTTGCCTCAAAAACCAGTGTTTTGAAAGTTGCAACGGCTTCATTGTCCCGAGGAGGCTCCAGCTCCACAGATGATGAAGAGAATAATATAGGCGGCTTCTCGTCCCCCTTAAACTCCAGCTTCTGTAGATTTGGAAACTTACTCTGGTACAATCCACGCCGAATGGTAGTATCTACTGACTCATCATCATCATCGTCCAAATATAGAAACACTTCTTCAAGATTGGAAAAGTAGTTATCCGGAATTTGGCCGTCCCATACCATCTTTGCGAATTTTCCATCACAGGTGAACCTCTTCATATTTTGAACCACCTACAAAACAAGCAAAGGCTCTCGTGATTTTTGAATAGTGAAACGTAAATATTCTTTTTTTTTTGGAGAGAGGAGGTACTCCCTCTATTTTCTTTAACTATCTGCTTCGCTTCGCGTGCCAAACATCACACTAACTATATATAAAAACATACATTACTTAAAATACAACAAGTTTACCAAATTATTAGTATTGAAAATTACATTTAGTGTATTATTGTAAATATTTTTTTGCTAATAAATTTTATGAGATATTGTAGGTCAAACAATAGACTCGAAAAGGAAACCAGACAATTTAAAAGGAATGGAGGGAGTATTTATTAATGCATGTCAGCTTTATTGAGGCTCTTATCGCTTCAGTTACGTTGTAAAAACAGAGTTGGATGTTATGGAAAGAGTTGAAAAAAAAAGGGAAAAATTGGAAGAAACTAAAAGGAGTTTAAAAAGTTAGAAGGAATTGAAAGAAACTGAAAGCAATTGAAAAAAACTAGAAAGAATTAGAAAAAACTATAACAAGTTTAAAAAAATGCATTAAAAAAAAATAAAAGTGTTGAAATAATTATTTTATTTTCTAAATCTGATATTTTATTTAAGTAATTTATACTCTACTTTCTTTTAGTTTTCTTCCATGTAATTATATTTTATCTCAAATCATATTAGTAACTTTTTTGAAATTTGCACTCTTATTTTCATTACTTTTTAAATTAGAATTAATATCAATTATATAACTTTTTGTTTCTTAATATGTATATCACTAATTAATTTGACAAAAATAAAGAGACAAATAAAACAATAGAACGGGGTCATATGCACACTTAAAATTTAAAAAATATTTGTTGCACATTATTATTTCTTTGTATAAATTCCTAATTTAGAGCATTGATTTTATTAAATAGATATATGAAAACATATATGTTTTCATATGCATGGAATGTGCACAATATAAGAAATAGTATGCACATTTAAAAGTTATGTAATGCTTAATGCATAATAAATATTAGGATGCATATTTTTGTTTGTTTGTGTATTTTCATTGATTATTTGATAAAATAAAATATTTTTCCCATCTTTTGTTTAATTAATTATTTTTATACAAATTTGTAAATAAAATAAAATAAACTGTGATTTTAATTATGGACTGGGGTGAGACTGTGAGAGGAACCATACTCATTAGGCTAAGGATTATTGATGTTTAAAATTAATTTCTCATAGTATATATATTAGTATTCCCGGCCTGCATCCCCAATTAATTTGAAAACTCACTACACTAGGGACCAAGGTCAAAGTTCAATAAATACAATTCCTTGATGTCATTATTATTTTGATAAAATAATATAATATTGGTATATCTTGTTATGTAGATTTTTTTAATATATTGTTTTTAAATATATATAGTTTTTTCTATTAAAAAAATAAAAAATATCTCCATTTTCATATAATTTAAAATTTAATAAAATAATATATATATATACACACACACACACACTCGTATAATGAGGGGCGGATCAACATGTAAAAATACGGGGGCAACTGCCCCCGGTCAATTTTTTTACTTCGTAATATACAACATTAAAAATAATATTTTTGTAGAGAATGAAAAGATCGACCTCGGTAAAAAATTAGTTTGCCCATTGACAAAAGAAAATCTTAGTTTAAAAGTACAAAATAATCACATAAAAAACATATACGGGTAAAATATTTAAAATATCATAATTATATTATATATGTTACCCGTATATATATTTTATATATATATATATATATATATATATATATATATGTTATACGGGTAAAATATTTATTTTCTACTTTAAATATAATATGTTATACGGAGTATTTTTTATCATTATCAAACGCTTTAAAAAGTCGGGAGTGTCACCCCTGAATCTCAGCATACTCTTTAATTAGTGTAGATTGGCCCCCAATCAAATTTTTTTCTGGATTTGCCATTGCCGGTGCGTATAATTAATTACTCCGTAATACGTAGCATATGAATAAATAAGGGAATGCATGATTTGATGGATGATAATATACCTTTTGGTGAGGAAATAGAGGATACTCCTCATCTTGCAACTGTGATGAAGGGAACATACTGGTCAGCCGCGTCTCGCATTCCTTAATCTCTACTTCTTCCAGACATGGGAAGGACATGACCGTCGTCTCTTGCGGCCAATTCCCCCACACATGCTTCAGTTGTGGCAACTTGTGCAGGGACAGCTTCTTCAATGAAAATGGTGAGTACTGTATCTCCTCACTTGTGCAGTGTTCTTCGAAATCGAACACCACTTCCAGCTTGTCACAATCTTCAACCTCTACCCTTTCCAGATGCCTCAAGCATTTGAGTACATGAAAGGGGACCAATCTCTCCACGAACCCACACTTTTCAACTATCAATCTTTTTAAAATGGCGAATGAGTTGTGTGGAAGTTGGTCATCATCAGCCCAAAGCGATTGAATCGATCTGTTCAACCCTGCTACCTCCAAACTCTCTATCTTTGGAAAGGAAATCTGTTGGCATATTAGGTGGCAACTTAATTAAATTAACCAAATCTAATTTCTTCAACTGTTTCACCTTTTTTACTCTTACGAAAATGATAAATACTTAATTATTTTGACCTCATTAATCCAAATTTAAATTTAAAATGGTTTTCCCTATAATTTATTATTTTTAATAAAATATTATTTTTCACAACTATATGTAAAAAGGTTTAATGCCTATCTCGGATTCGATATATCATAAAATTTACGATTTTTTTTTAGAATAATAAGTAAAATACACTCTTCACCTATAAATAAATTCTATATTTGTTCTTTATACGTTTACATGATACTCGTTTAATTATTTTTGTTTAATATTGACACTTGTTAAATAAGATACTTTCTTCCCCAGTAAATAAATTTTACTTTGTATTTTTGTTTTGAGGCCTAATATGTCGCTTAATTTAAGATATATAAAATGTGAATTCAATGTTTTGATATATATGAACTTTTTGAATAAGATTAATTATGAAAGAGAAAGATTTGTTTTTACGATAATATTCTTTCCAATTCAATACACTATTTTTTACTCTCTTTATTTATAAAAAACACTAATTAATAAATAAGATCATTTTTTCACATATAGATATCTTTAATATGAGTATTAGTTTATAATATGTTAAATTAATATTGATTCTATTTTATTTAATAATAATAATGTAATACTAAACAATACATTTTCAACGACTACATTAAAAAATTTAAAAATAGCATATGACTCGACTGAAATTGTAGAAACTTTTAGATAATAAATAAAATAATCTCTTCACTCATAAATAAATTTTATATTTTGTATGTAATTATGATACATTTAAATTAAGTTAGTTTGATTATATTTATTTAAATATTGACTAAATAAAATACTTTCCTCACCCATTATGAAATTTCATAATTTTTTTATGCCACCTATTTTAATTCATAGAAAACGTACAATTAATATTTTGGTATGAAATTTTTGAATTCATTGAATTATGAAAGAGATACATTCATTTGTATTATAATATTCTTTTCTAATTCAAAAAACTTTTCCTATCTCCATTTATAACAAAACTAGCTTTCAATTCCCCCCCCCCCCCCCAAAAAAAAAACTTTCAATTAATAAATACTCCATAACATGCATTTTTAGTTTTAAGTCAATGTCATTTGAGTATTGTTTATGATATGTTATAATTAAGTTAGTTTTGATTCTATGTATTACAATATTGATAAAAAATTAAAAACAAATAATATATTCTAGAGATTACATTATAATATTTATAAAACAAGAGATGACAGGACCCAAATTGTGTTGAAATATTAAAAAATACTATGCCTAATTTCATAGTTCAAACATATTGCTTTTACGATTTAATTTTAGTACTAGAAAATTTTTGTTTTATAGAATTCAGATAATTTATGGTTTAAATATAAAAGTAGATTATTTTTTATTATCTATTATGATATGATATTATTAATTAAATGATAAAATAGAATTATCCATCATTATTGGGTAAATTTAATTTTAGAATAGATATCATCAATTTCATTAGAATATACAAGTATTTTTTATTTTATATTGTTTTCAATAAAGGTATAATGACAGTGTGCTACCTATAATGGTGGTAACAATGGTAGTGTGAACTCCACATTAGGTCTTAAAAGATATCTTGGTATTTTCATAATTTTTATTCCAAAACATGGAGTTCTCCCAATATTAAAAGATAAGGTTCAATTCATATCTTATTTCGCTCAATATTTGAAGAATGATGCAGCGAACAAAAAGTATAACTCTATAAGCACTACAAAAAAAAGGAAGCAATACCGACAGGGGACAATATGTCGCTTTTATTTAATTATTTAATAGTATTGTAGGGAATAAATATGGCCTACGGGGAATATATAGTTCAAAAATTATGTTTTATTTAGTCATTTAATAATATTTTAGTGAATAAATATGGATGAAATATATAGGATTAGAATTATATAATATTTAATTACTTAATAGTATTGTATTGAATATATACGTGGGCAATATAAAGTATCATATTATATTTAGGGTCTTTTCTATTAGAATTGTAAAGTTAAATGTTAGAAAAAATTAGGAGTTGAAAAAATGAAAGAAGTAAGAAGAAACTGGAAAGAGTTGGAAAAAATTGGAAAAAGTTAAAAAAATATTAGTATCAATAAAGTGTTAAAAAATCACTAAATTAAATTATCGTTCAAATAAATATGTAAGAAAAATAATTTTGGATAAAAAAAATTCATTATTGTCCCTGTTTAAGGTGAAAAATGATCAATTGGGTTTGGGTGCAACATTTTAAAATCACAAGAACTTAAAAAATAAGTTTTGAAAACAAAGGATATTGGTAAAAAAATTTCAAACTACATGTGGGAATAAGAGTTATTTGGCCTAGAGAAAATGGACAAATAACTAGGAAAAGAGAATAACTCGAGCTAAATACTGTTGGGTATGTAACGGTGTATGGATAGTTGAATGTTAGAAGAAACTGAAAGAAATTAGAAAAAATTAGAAAAAATAGAAAAAATTGAAAGAAACGGGAAGAAACCAAAAGAAATTAGATGGAATTGGAAAAGCACAAAAATATTGAAAAATAGAGAAAAACTATACAAAAAATTATTTAAGTTTATTATATATATATATATATATATATATGTATGTATGTATGTATGTATGTATGTATGTTTGTATGTATGTATGTATGTATATATATATATTATTCTCATTTTAATTGTTGTCGTAATTTATTACTCCCTCCGTCCCATGAAACATGGCACTTTTGCTTTTTAGGAAGAATTTAAGGGTAGTGTATTTTGGTATTGAATTTCCAAAAATATCCTTTAATGTGATGAGTAAAAGTATGATTTGATGGATAGATTATTAGTAAAAAGGTATGATGTGATAGTTAGAGTATAAAAAAGTAAGGGGTAAAAGTGACTTTTTAATAGAAATGAGAAGTGTTTTGTGGGACGGATAGAAAAAGAAAGGAAAAAAGTTTCATGGGACGGAGGGAGTATTATTATATTCATAATTACATTATCTTAATCAATATCTTTAACATAAAAAAGAATTGTCATTTTTTGTTCACCAAAATCTACTTTAGCAACAAAAAAAATGATTAGAATATAAAATTAGCATAATTTTTAAAGTGTTAAATTCTAAAAAATTATTTTGGTTACGTTGCACTTCAATTTATTTGTGTAGTATTTATTATAAAGAAATATATTTGTAATTACACTTTATATATTACAACATTTTATTTTAAATATCAGAACTGTCATATAATATGATCAAATCTATTTTTTCTTTCATGATTGACATTATATTTGAATTGTAACTCTTATTTTGCGAATAAAAATATAGAACTGATATTTGGTGCATTTTTATGTTTTACTTATAGTTTAGTATTTTTCTCTAAAATATTTTGACTTTCAAAATTTTTTATAAGAATTTGAAAATTTTTTTCTTCATATCAATTTTGAAGAGTGTGAATCGTAAAAATAGTGACATGAAAAAATTAAAAAAATTGTTTATAAACTATAGTTATGAACATAAGAATTGTAATAATAATAATAATGAAGATAATACTAAGAATAATAATGATAATAATAATAACATTAAAAATACATCGTTTTTAGTATAATTGTTTGGGGAGTCAAAAGAGTTCGAATAGAATGAAAATAGTTGGAAAAAATAGGAAGAAATCGGAAGAAACTAGAAGAATTTGAAAGAAATTGGAAGAAACTAGAAAGAACTGAAAAAACTAAAAGTTAAGAGTTTAAACTTTGAAGAAGAGGCACACTTAAGAGAGCTAAATTAGAGTTAAAAGAATAATAAGAAGTTTATTTGAGCATACCTTGCTGTTGAAAAGTGATTTTCGTTTTGCATTAATCTCCTCCTCCTCTTGCTCGTAGAATGCCGAAAGCATGGGCATATTTGTCATGTTCATAGTACGCAATGCATGAAACACAATGACATCAATTATTGAATCTTTATTAGTAGAAGACCCCAAAATGGCTTTCATAGATTTGCATTCTCTGACTTCAAGATGTTCCAGTCCCACACGTTGATGAGGAAATGCTGCTGTCCCACCCAAAACATTAGTCTTGACTTTTACATCATATAAATACAAGTCTTGAGCTTTTCCCAAAAGCTCTTGCATCTGATCATCATCCAAATTCACACCACACACTCTCAATCTCCGAGAACAACCATCACCAGGCACGAACCACTTAGACGACGTTCCACCATGTGATATCATGTACCTCTCCAAAGGCATGTCTTGGAACAAGTCTTCTGGCACAGCAATCTTTTGGGGAATATGGATGGTTAAGTCATAGAGATTAGTCAAATGCTTCAACTCATCAAGGCTTGCATTCCTACTCTCTTTGGTGGGTCCTTCAATAGCTTCCCATTGGCAGAAGCTCCCTTTCATGTTCAAAACCTCTAATCTAGTCAAACTAGATAATACTTTTGGTGGAATCACTTTTAAATAGTAGCAATCGGATAAATCCAACACTTGCAGGCATCTCAGCCGTGCCAATGCGCCCGGCAATTGCTTAATTTTAGACCCAGCAAAACTGAGAACTCTTAAACTCTTCAAATTCCCAACCTGCGATATGTCTTTCAACCCACACGATTCCAGACACAATGTTCTAAGCTTTTGTAGGTGGCCAAGTGTCGACAAGGACGAAAAGCTCACACCGCTAAATCCCATCGCTCTGAGTTCATTCAATGATTTAAAGAAATTGTCTGGAATTGTCAAATCAGAGTCTTCTTCACCATTATTTAGCAAGAAGAATTCAAGTTTGGGACAAGGCAACTCACCTGGAAGTTTTCTATCCCATTCGTCCAAGACCAATCTAGTGCAGCCTTCTATGTTTTCTAAGTCAACTTTCCCTCCTTTACGTCTCACCGCAAGGGGCTCTTGTTCTTCAAGTGCAAAGTCACGAAAGAGCTCATGCATTGTGACACGATCATCAGAAAAGCTATCAAGCAACAAACTTGAGGCCTTCAAATCACTTATATCTTCATCCAATGTATCATGAGCATCTTTCATGGAGTGTACATCTTCAAGTAAACCTAAACCCACAGCATACCTGAGTAAGTCTTTAATCAAAGGGTCGTGAGACAGCATGGCTGAGAGTAGGAAAATAGATTGCAGCTCGCTAGTTAGATAACCATAACTCAGCTTTAACGAAGGGCCTATTTCTTTATTCCATTCTCGCAGGTATTTTCCTAAAGACATTTCCAACCGTCTTCGGGCAGTCCTCCAATTGCTTACCTCTCTCTTATGTTTTAGTGCACGAGCAACTGAGACTAATGCTAGAGGCAATCTACCACAACGTTGGCACACCTCTTTTGCCACAGGTACCAATTCTGTATGATTGGATTCATCAAACTCAGCGTTCTCTTTAAATAATTTCCAAGCCTCTTCTTCGGACAACTCACCAACTGTAAAAATGTTTTGGCAATTCATGTGGGTGGACAACAAATCCAAATTTCTTGAAGTGAACAAAATTTTACACTTTGGTGGAATCCCAAGTAAACTTAAATCAAGTCTCTCCCAAAGATCATCCAACACTACAAACACATTTTTTTCCTTCTCCAACCTCTGAAGAAGATGCTTAGCTCTTGCATTCACAATCTTCGTATTAAATTTCACTCCAGCAGGCTCTGCAATTTGGGCTTGGAGTGATTTAAGCTTCGAATTAGGGGTAACAGTCGCCCAAACGACCAACCCAAAAATCTCCTTGTGCTCATCAGCTACCTTTGCTATCTCTTTGGCTAGGGTAGTTTTCCCCACACCAGGAAGCCCACACAACCCAACTCTGGAGGAACCCTTCAATGCTTCCAAAACCTGATTCCTGATTGAGATTCTGGATTCTATAAGTTCATCATTTTCCTCGCTGGTAGGCGGTACACCTACTAACTTTGGAGGAATGAAGTGTGAAACACTATCAAACTTCCCTTTGTCCTTGAGCTCTCGAATTCGCATTGTCATCTTCTTTGCTTCTCTGCTTATCCGATGGCGTAACCAAAGATTGGGACATGACCTCCACGAACAATCCTGGGGTCCCTT
>OOIL02003902.1:123393-147837 GCA_900332095.2 Cuscuta campestris | reverse complement strand
TGACCTCCACGAACAATCCTGGGGTCCCTTTGCACACACCACTTGTAATTTCGTCTGCCTTGCTGATCCAATCCTTAACTTGCCCATAAATTTCTTCGCCCTGTCTTCTGGCTTCATCAACCCTAATCTGCACAACATCTCTGCGATTCTTGAGTTCTTTCAGGGCATCCTCGTGCTCTGTTAGGTTGTGACGGTAGAAGATGACATAACCAATTTCTTTTAGAATGGGTTCCACTGTTAGCTCGACAAGTTTCCCGCCAATTGTAGAACCAAGCTTCCCTGTCACTGCTGGCACTGGCATTCTTTCTTATTGTCTTTGCTGTAATTTCAAATATATGCACTGGGTTTAAAAAAGAAGTATTTCTCCGGGCACATTTACGTAAATAGAACTAAAACATAATGATTTTTATTAAATAGCATCACGTGTGTTTTTTTCCCAATATAGCAGTCTTAGTCATTATCCATTCGTCATTATTCAAATAAATGTTCGTCATCACTAGACATTGTTAAGTGCTATTTAGGGAATAAAACAATTTAAGAGTTATTTAGGAAAATAACTTAAGTTTTAGTGCTATTTATGCACATATTTTTTAATCAAATACATTTTTTAATCCTCAAATAATAATAATAAGAACAACAATTTTGGCTATATCACTCCATTAATCTTAAACTGACAATTTTAACCTCAAATATAACAACACCCAAAAAATAATCAATGCTGTTATGATACAATTAGTAAGAACGGCAGAAAATAAATAATCTCGTAATTATTTTTCAATTGCTCTGGATTTTAGTTGAAATTGTGGACACACTTTCACTAGTACTATTTCATTAACCGGATTTTCGGAAAATGCATGTTTTTCCCAAATAAGTTAAAGATGAGATTATTTTAGCAAATTTTACTCTTTTTTTAATTTTAATTTTAAAATTTATGTTTTTAAAAATATAACAGTACACTCTTGTTAGAGATTTGTTTCAAATTCTTTAAAAAATATAACAATTTAGAATTTTTTAATGTGTAAGGGGAATAAATATTGGGTTATCGAAAAATAATTTAGAGTATCACTCGAGAAAGAAATTGCAATACAAAAAATTGTAGTGAGTTACTCCCTCCGTCCCAATTTAAATCGTCTGTTTTGATTTTTGGGCATATTTAAGGAAATAAAAAATAGAGTTGATTTTTCGAAATTGTCATTACTTTTTAGAAGGGGTGAAGATGAATGAGAAGATAAGGTGAAGAAGAGTTACTTATTTTAGGAATAGTTTAGGTATATTATTTTTAAAAGTTTACGAAAACAACTAACAGGCAACTTATTTTGGGACGGAGAAAAAAGGCAAACATGCAATTTAAAATGGGACGGAGAGAGTATAAAACTAATCAGTGCCTTTTTTGAAGAAAAGAATCTTTTCCTATTTTCACAATTTTTGAATTATTTTTTTTTTGTGGAAAAACTTTATACTGAATTATCAAAAAATTCACAAGTTGGGTAGTTTCATTTTAGAAAAAATAATACGGGTAATAGAAGATTATCAATAAACATTTTGAAGTATTGTTCCTGAAAAAAATTTGAATACGACAAAAAATGTAGTGTGTTATAAAACTAAAAGTTCTACTTCAGAGAAAACATTATTGTGTTATTTTTATAATTGTTGTAATGTTGTTTTAGAAAAAAAATTTGAATAGAATTATCAAAAAATATTCACAACTTTTGTAGTACCATTTTTTATCAAAAAACAATTTGAAGGATAGTGGGATATATGGTATCAAAAAACAATTTGAAGGGTCGCTCATGAAAAATAATTGTAACTTAAACATTTTTTAAAAAATAAATTTAAATTTAATGTTAGAAATTAAGAAAATGAAGAAGAGAATTTACTTAAAATAATTCAAACTTTCATTTTTTTTGCGAAAATCATGCATTTTTTCAAAAATTCTGTTAAATGACCATTAGCTTATCTCCAATGATGGTAATAAAAAAATGGGATTATTTTTGAAAAAACACGAAAAGGTGAGATTATTTAAGACCATTTTGCCTAAAAAAACAATGCTTTAAGTCTTCAAGTGTAAAGTGTGTTTTGACTTGTCACTAGCGTTAATAACTTGAGCACAAGTTCTAATACCATTCCAGTATTTTTGTATCCTACCATATCTACGGTAGCATTTCCCGTTTTGACTTTTTTTACTACAAATTAAATGTAATCTAAATAAATTAATGATATAAAAGTTTGATACGAATATATTAAAACTACATTCTAAGATAAACTCGATTATATTGAATTTATATTATAATTAAAAAAAGGTAGTATACTTTTCTTACAATTTGTGGTCAAAGTGCCAAAAAAATCAAAATAAAAAGGTCTTTAGGACCGGATGAAATATTTGTGTGGTATATATTTATTGTGTTGTATATAAATCATTTTATGTAAAAAAAACTACTCCCTCTGTCCTAAAATTAACTTCTCATTTGACTTTTCATGGTCTCTAATGCGATAGTTTGACCATTAATATCTCTAAAAACAACATATTTCAATATTATGTTTCAAAATTAATCTATTGATAATAAATTTATATGAAAATTTAATATATTTTTTCCGTAATACACGGTCAAAGTTTAAATAGTTTGAATGCAAAAGTCAAACTGATAAATTAATTTTAGTATGGAGGAGGTATAAAATAAAAAGAATTAGCCATAATTCATTTTTTTCTTGACAGGCGCTATAATGCCATCCCGCGAGTACTACGTAATGCATACCAAGATAAAGATGGAATAGAATACTCCGTAAAAAATACTCCGTAGAGACTAACAATGGTGCTTCGAAGCTTGACACACATGGACAGCTGCTGCAACCTTAACAGATCTGACAAAAACTGACATTTTCTTCTTGTTTTTGCATTGCTTTAATTTGCTTGAAGACATACAGACGGTCGGAACGAAGGATATGTATATATTGTTTTCCCTTTCTTTTGGAAATTAGATGCAAAGAAGTGAAAGAACAGACCCAGATTTCAAAATTGAAAACCCAAAATCTTTTGGAGAAGAGCGAGGGTTTCTGGCGAGTAATTTTTTTTATGGAGAATTGGAAACAGATGAATGTAGAAATGAAAGGAGCTGAAGAAAAGAGAGTAGAAGTGTAGGAGCAGGAAATTGAACGGTAACTGAGAATGAGCGAACAATAATAAGTGGGAAGTGAGATGAGTTTGGCCTTGTCTGGCCTTTGTAATAATTGTTCATAGAATCATAGTACCCACTTGTGAACTGAGACGAGTTTGAATTGGTTTCACCTTTTTTCCTTTGGAAAATGCTTGTGAAGAAATTACTGAAATATGAGCTGTCATATTTTGATTTTTTAAATAGAAGTTTCTATTGTGGTAAAATGACACTATATATGAGCATTTTATTATACTTTTTGGTAATGTACATGGATCATGATTATTAATATAAATACGGAGTACATTTTAACTCTTAGTTCTGGAGGAAAACATGGAAATTCTATTTTGGTATATTTTCATATTTTACTCCTACTTTAGTCTTTTTCCATACTTCGAGATACAACAAGCTAAAAATAAACATACATATATCTGTGCATGTATATATATTAAATTTCTGTATGTACCTATTTTTGCATTGGTGTATATTTGATGTACCCTAAGTGGGGTATGGGCACGGGATGCTTGCGAAAAGGCCGAACATCCACACTGGGATGGAGGAAAACATTGTCCCTCCTAGGTGGAACGAGAAAGGTGAGTCCCCCTTCCTGTTTTTCCCGTACGGCTCCCTTTTCCAAAATTTGACCCGATCATTTGTTCTTTTTTTAAAAAATACTCTCTCCGTCCCACTTTATTTGTCCACTTTCATTTTCGCACACCATCCAATACACTTCTTTAATCCATTTTATCTTGTAATTTGTATATTAAAAAATTATAGAAATTACATATTAATAATCTACTCCCTCCGTTTGGAAAAAGTGTTCCTATTTTGACTTTGTGTAAAAATAAGGAAATATTAAATTGTAGTTGACTTCCAATTTTGCCCTTGATGTGATAGGTAAAAGTAAGATGTGATGGATAGATTATTAGAGATAAAGTATGATGTGATAGGTAGGGTATGAAAAAGTAAGGGTAAAAGTGGTTTTTTAATAGAAAGTGGAAGTGTTTTGTTGGAAGTGAAAAAAATAAAATAGGAAGTGTTTAAAAAAACGGAGGGAGTATATGTTAAGACAAATCAAACAAGATCACGCATGACTATATTTAGGCTTACACATTGAGAGAATTTGATGAGTCAAAGTGCTTAGATGAACAGTTCCAAAATCAAAAGTGGACGAATATAGCGGAACGGAGGAAGTAGTAACTATAAAACATTTTAAAAAACAACAATTCAAAAAATTTTGTATCCTTTATTTTATTTCATGTTATAATAAATTATTTATTGTATATATATTATATATTTATATATACTTATATTATATGGGCAGGTGTGCAGGCCCATGCGAGCCAAATCCAATGCCCAAGCCTGTCGATATTATCTTGCGAGCTTGTCGGGTCGGCCTAGATAGATTTATATAGTTTTCCATATCCGCCGATTTTTAAGGGCACAATGGGTGGGCTGGACGGGCCGGGCCGAGTTTGTATATGTCTAATCATAGTTTTTAGAACCGGACCGGTGACCGAACCGGTCAAGGTACTGATTCACTGGTTTACTTGTCGAACCAGTGATTCAACTGGTCGAACCGGTGGTTTAAACATATTTCAAAATTATATAAATATAAATAAATAAATCTATATATGTGTGTGTGTATGTATATTTATATGTATATATATTTACACACACATACATACATACATATAGACACACACATTCTCATTTATAAATATCTAAAAAAAGTAATTTATAACATTTAAGTAATACTATATTAATATACTTGAGTTATTTTATAAAATTAAAAAATAAAATTTACATATTAAAAAAATATAAAAGAATTTTAAATGAAGAGTTGATTTTATTTTTTTCAAATAAGTTGTTTAATATAAAAAAACGAAAACTTTGCATGATTTGCATTTTGTAATAGTATCAATAATATCAATGATTTTGTGTTTGACTCATAGCTATATAATATTAATAAAATTGAAAAAGAATTTATATACAATCTTTTTTGTAATTATGAAATATTATAAAAGATTATGTGAACTAGTAACAAAAAGCACCATTGCTTGGATGGTTAAGAATTAAACCAAATGTCTAAGAGGTCTTGGGTTCAAACCCCCATGGAGGCATGTTTTGGAAAAAATCAGCAAAAAAAAAAAAAAAACTGGGCGGACCGGTCCGACCGGCCGGTTTTTACCGATTTAAACCGGTTCGGGCCGGTCCAGTCCGGTTTTTAAAACTATGGGTATTTCTCTCTTGCACTAATTTTAACCAAAATTTGAAAAGTGGAGTCTCTAAAAACTTTAACCAAAGAGTATGTCGTAACTGAAATTCGGAGTCCTAGAAACTAAATTTGTTTTAAAAGTTGAAAAAAGGGAAATATAAAATAAAAACTCAAGAAGAAATTACTGAAACTTGCCAGTTTTGGGTCGCCGAAAAGTTTCTAACGGAGGGTTAACGGAAATGCCCGTTTTAGGCAACAAAATGAAAGTTGGGATTATTTTTGATGAATTTTTGTTTTTGAATTTTTTTTGAAATTTTTATTTAAATTTTTTAAATTACTTTCAACCTCCATTTCGTTTTTTTAATTTTTTTTAAATTTTTCATTTTAATTTTTTAAATTACTTTCTACCTCCATCATCATTTCCTTTTCCTTTTTTAAAGATTAGTCTTAGTTTAAAAAATAAAAATAATAGATATAAAAAATGAAAAATGAGAAATGTAACTAAAATGATACAAAAATAATAAAATAAATAAGGTAATCAATGGAAACTAACTTGAAGTTGGTAAAATTAAAGTAAAATAAAAATATACGGGTGGGTTTTAATATTTTACGCATTATACAAAGTATTAACATATCACTTCTTATTTTTTAGAAAAAATTATGTACACTTATTTTTTAGAAAAAATTATGTACAACAATTCCAACTTTACCGGACGGCTTGTTCTTTTAAAAAATAAGTAGTACATTAAGATTCTGTATAGTGAGTAAAATGTTAAAACCCACCACTCCGTATATATTTATTTTATTTCTTACCAGTTTCTGTTGAATTTCTATTGATTACATTATTTATTTGATTAATTTTGTATGGTTTTAGTTATTTTTCTCATTTTCATTATTTTTGATATCTATTTTTTTCTAAGGTAAGAATAATCTTTAAAAAAGAAAAAGAAATGGAGGTTGAAAGTAATTTAAAAAATTTAAATAAAAATTTCAAAAAAAATTCAAAAACAAAAATTCATCAAAAATAATCCCAACTTTCATTTTGTTGCCTAAAACGGGCATTTCCGTTAACCCTCCGTTAGAAATTTAACGGCGACCCAAAATTGGCAAATTTCAATAAAGTTGGGATTATTATGCATCACAGTGAAAGGTCGGATTATTTTTGAAAGACCAGGTAAAGTTGGGATTATTTTGGGTAATTTTTCTTTGAAATTATGACTAATATTTTGAAAACCGGACCGGACGTCGACTCGGACGAGGTAGTGGGTCAAGGGTTGACCGGTCAAACCGGTCTAACCGGGGGTCAACGACTCGGTCAACTATATTTATAATAATAATATTTTATAATATATTAAATATTTTTAGTTAATAAAATATTTTAATTTATGTTATTATTTCTCCATCTATTTTTTAATATCCTTGTACATATGATATTTCACACCTTCTATTTTTATTTTATTATTTTTATTATTATCAAAAGTTAATATTGAATCTAAAATAAATACTTAAATAATAAGGTGATACTCATATCCTCAAAAATTAAAGACTATATATTTTATTCATATATACATATGACATTTTAAAGTTAATATTTAGTTTGTTAAAATGATTGAAAAGTAAAAAATATAGCATATTAAATTATATTAATAAATATTACTTGATTTTTAAAGACAACAATTTTTTAATTATAAAATATATAGAGTATATTTATTTTCAAATAAAAATTAAATAATTCTCAATTTTTAAAACTATTTTAAAAGTTCATAAATACAAATTCACACTTAGCACAAGAAAAGTACCCCAGTACATATTTATTTTTGTATGAACCTTTCGTAAAACAATAAAAGCATAGAATACCTAGGTTTTAAGCAAAGTTTGGGTAGCTCACTTGGAAATAACTTTTTCTAGAATAAGGGGAGGTGCTGGGTTCGAATCCCCCAGCCAATACTTTCAATTTTTATGTCCAAAAATATAAAAATATAGATTTAAGCCCAACCCGGAAACCGGACGGGTCGACCCGGGTCACCCGGTTCACCGATTCCGGCGGGTTTGGGCGGGTCAAAAGGGGTCCGGGTTTCTTCGTTGAATCAGACCGGATATGTTGCCGGTTCGCGGGTTGATCGGTCGGACCGGCCGGTTCTGTCCGGTCTTCAAAACACTGTGTCTAATAGACAGTACGTGTCTGTGTTCCAAAAATTACAAACCTTTGATGTCGTCATGACAACGAAACAGTGTTGATTTTAATTTTTCTCCTGTTAAACATAAGAGAATTAGTGAATTTTTTTTTTTGAACCAAGCACAATATATTAATCCCCAACCAACTCAAATTACAAGGTCAAACACCCCCAGCTGCTATACTACTTCTAAACATATAACATGCCAATTCATGGGGAAAATATTACAATTCATAATGCAAGTTTGTTCCAAAGCGCCATGGTTACAGTAGACTTTAATCTCTATACCAAAATCTCTATAGTCATCTCCCTGCCACTATGTATCTTCATGTTCCTGACTTTCCATAACATATTGCTGCAAGTGGTGATATAGGTAGCAATAACCCTTTGTACTTTAGAAACATCCTATCCTAGCCATGCAGATAGCTGTCTATGAACTTCTTTAGTATATAGGCAATAACAGAAGAGATGAGCACATGTTTCCTCCTCCAAATTAAACATCACACAAGTAGTATCCACTGTGATGAATTTGTTGAGTCTGGCCTTTGTCAGTATTATACCCTTTCATACCAACCAAGCAATGAAACAATGTTTAAGAACTGACAAGGGCCGGCCCAACAGGGGGACAAAGTGTCCGTCCGGGCTGGGCCCAATAATTTGAGGAGCACATTTTTTATGTAATATATATGTAAGTATATAAGAAGCCTACTGGCCCAGTCCAACCCCTCACCCCTTAAGGCTTAGCCCAGCCCACCCCTTACCTTGTAGACAAAAAAAAACTGAAAAGAAAAGTTAGAAATTAAGAGACTGCCCTACAAAGAAGACTAGGCGAAGAGTCCATTGCCGATAACCAAAGAAAGGACGCCGCCTCTAACAGAGGGCGCCGCCGACTACCGTCCCACCGCCGGACGTCGACCTCCACCCTCCAGGTATTCCATATTCAATTATTCATAGCTTTCTAATTTTGTAATTTTTATTTCTTAAATCTTAATTTTACTTCGTTGTTTCATTTTTTATATTTAAAATCTAGGGTTAATTTAAAATCTAGGGTAAATTATTAGTTTTTAATTTGAAATCTTTTCTAATTTCATTTTTTTGAAATAGAATGAATTGATGGTTCTATATGTTACTCCCTCCGTCCTAATTTGATCTTCCCATATTGACTTAAGGTCATTTTTAAGGGATAGATATTTATGGCTTTGACTTCCAAAAATAACCCTCCTTCCCACGCTGCCAGACCTGTCTTCACCGATGATGTTTTCTTGCTTGATAGCGTCTAAGATTTCCTTTTTCGTGAAGGTCAATGGCCGGAAAGAGACAAGATCCCAGCTTTCGTCTCTGAGAGACCGTTCCCGGCTCTTCTTTAAGTAAAAGAAACACGCCAGGGAAAGAAGAACGGTGATGGAGAGAGCGAACAGGGAAATCAAGATCGGGTGAATGAAACGGGAATTTTGGGATTCCGGCGAACACCTTTTGAAGAATTTGATGGTCCAGCTGCAGAGCCTTGAATTCCCGGCGAAGCTGTCGTTGTATGCATCAATTGAGAGAGAGTCCGGTATGGGACCGGAGAGGGTGTTGTTGGATAGATCGAGAAGGTTGAGCTTTAACTGTGATAGACTTGCCGGGATCTCGCCGGAAAGTTGATTTCCTGACAGATCTAATGTAGTTAAAGTCGTCAGGTAATGGAGAGAGCAAGGGATGGGGCCGTTAAGAGAGTTGGAAGCCATGTTTATGTCGCTCAGAGAAACACAGTCACCGAGGGATTCAGGAATTGCACCGGAAATAGAGAAAAAGAGAAAAAAAAAGAGAAGAGGAGACGTGGGAAGGTAGATCCAGACCAGTGAGAGAGAGACGAAGAGAAGAGGGGGAGAGAAAGGGTAAGATAGTGGAAGGGTAAGATAGTCATTTCACACCCTTTTTTAGGATGTGGGAAGATAGTTTTAGGACAATGAAAATGAGGAAGTGAGAAGATGGTTTTAGGACGGAGGGAGTATTTATTTGATTTGGATGAATTGATTTGAATTTTTTATTTATGATATATTTATATTAAAAAAACTGAAATCCAAAAAAAAATTAAAAATTGATAAATTGACGAATTGATATAAATTTATAAATTATAAAAAATATTAAACTGAAAAAGAAAAAAACAATTAAAAAAGAAAAATTGACAAACTGATATTTATTTATGATATATTTATTTATTTGCTTGCTTTTTCAATTTTTCATACTTGATTTTACTAAGTAGTAGAATTTATGAATTTAAATTTTATTTCAGAAATAATTCTATAGTTAAGGCTCCTAAACAATTATCTGGTAGTCAAAAAAGAAAAAATATGCAGAGAGAAGTTTTTCCAAATTGAAGCTTCTGAAATCTTACTTACAGTCTACAATGTCCCAAGAAGGACTTAGCGGATTGGTGGTAATAACTATCGAGAATGAAATGTTAGAGAGTATAGACTGCGAAGATGTGATCAACCAATTTGTTCTCAAGAATGCAAGGAAAACTTCTTGAATCCTTGGCTAGCTTCTACGATGTGTAATTATAATACTATAATTTTGTCATTTTTTCCTAATAATATTGTGTTAATTATTATTTAAATATAATTAGTTTAATATGTTAATTTGTTAGATCATTAGGGATAAGATTTTTAGGGCCTTTTTTCTGTTTCGGCCCAGGCATATGAATTATCAGGAACGGCCCTGGAACTGACCATTTACACCAGACCATAGACCAGGTTAGCCCATTCCAGTCTATCATGTGTGCCCATTAGCCAATTGTAACCATCCTGTATTTTATAGCTTTTATAAGTATCCATGCCCAAGAACTGTTTTGAATCAGTTTCTTCCGATAATAACAATCATCAGCTTTAATTTAGCAGTGCAATTCCAAACAGAAACCCTCTTGAGATATTTGCAATGGACCCATCCCATAGTGAGTCCTTTTTATTGGCTATATCCCAAAGAAGTTTCATGATGCATGCTTGGTTCCAAATTTTCAGATTTTTCAACCCAAGCCTACCTTCTTGTTTAGGTCTACATACATCCTCCCATTTGATAAGAGGACTTCTCTTGTACTCAGATGTAGAGCTCTAGAGAAAATTTCTGTAAAAGGCCATAATTTTATTCATAAAAGTATTGAGCAGCAAGAAGATTCTACTCCAGAAGAATAATACCCCATACAGCATAAGATAGGTTCTTAGTAGCCCAAGAAGAGATATTCATAGTTAGCTTCTCCACTAACATATCACACTCCTTTTCACAAAGGTTCCTTTAGTCATTTGGGTTCTCTCCAGTATGTTGTTATAATGCTCCTTAGAAACCCCACCTACATATACTTGAGACTTATTGTAGTTCAAATGTAGCCCAGTTGTGTTCTTAAAGTGATCAAGACAAGAGAGAATGCAATCTATGGACTGAAAATCAGCTTTGCAAGCCACTATTAAATTATCTGCAAATACAATGTTGATCATTTTAAGAGATTTGCATCTTGGACGATGCCTAAAACATTGGTTTCTTGAGTAGATGCTACATGTCCTTGTGAGATATTCCAAAATCAGAGTAAATAACAAAGGAGACACTGGATCACCTTGCCTAATACCTCTTCCTCCCTTGAAGAAGCCATATACTTCACCATCTAGTTGAACTGAGTATGCAACACTTGTAACACAAATTAAAAATGAATCCAAGTGATGAACTTCTTTGTGAATTTCAATGCTTCCATGATCTGAAACAGTCCTTTCCAACTGACTAGATCATATGCCTTTCTTAAATCAAGTTTCATCAAACATCTTGGACTAATACCCTTCCAATTATACCCTCTGGCCAATTCTTGACATAGGAGTACATTATGCACCAGTTCTCTGCCTTCAATGAATGCTCCTTGATTAGAGTTAATAATTTGGGGGAAGAACCACCTTAAGCTTGGAACAGATAATTTTTTATATTACCTTGTACTCCCTCCGTCCCAGAATATTCGTCCACTTTTTACGTTTGGAACTGTTCATCTAAGCACTTTGACTCATCAAATTCTCTTAATGTGTAAGCCTAAATATAGTCATGTGTGATCTTGTTTGATTTGTCTTAACATATAGATTAATAATATATAATTTCTATAATTTTTTTATATACAAATTGCAAGATAAAATGGATTAAAGAAGTGTATTGGATGGTGTGTAAAACTGAAAGTGGACAAATACTCTGGGACGGAGGTAGTATATCACAATGCAGCAAGCTATAGGTCTGAAGTCACGTGAAAATTAGTGAAATTTTGTTGATATAATACTATTTGGAAAGTTTGAGCGTAAGTTTCAATCATGGTACCTGAACTTTCACGAAAATTTTAATTTGGTACTTGAACTTAAAAACTTTCCACAAAAGTACTCGAACTTTTAACATTTTTTCACTAAAAATTCATTTGCCCATTAACAGGTGACCAGCAGGTCACTTTGAACCAAATTGCAAAATCAAATATTTTATTTTTTCACATTGAGCCCCATTTCTACCTTTTTCTTATCCTTACAATCCCATAGTTTATAATCTTTTGTTTTCAACTCACTCCCCTTTCTCTCTTTTCTTTTTTTTCCACTTTTCTTTTATTTTTTTTTCTTTTTCTAATTCGCAATCTTTTCCCTATTTCTTTCTCACTCTCCTTTCTCTCCTTTTTTCCCTGGCAAAACTGATCCGGACCCGATAACCCGAACCGAATAACCCGGAACTGAACCCGATTGGACCCGAAAACTGATGAACCGAAATAGAACCGAACACCCAAATTGATCCGAACCGAACCGAACCCGAACCGAATGTATTCAGACTGATTAAACCCGAACTGATTAAACCCGAACCCGGTTAAACCCGGAACCGATTAGACCCGAACCTGATTAGACCCGAAATTGATCAAATTCATTAATATTTCATTTATCAAATGAATTTGGAGAAAATGAATTACCTATATATTTTTACATATGTTGATGTGTTTCTAAAAAAATATATTTAAATTATGGGTGCAAACCATGTAACTACTTTCATGTACAAATCTTTTACTTTGCATTTTATAACTTAAGTTAAAATACTTTTCTATTTTTATAGAAAGTATATTAAAATTATAGTTAACTAAATTAACTAAATTTATTATGTGATTTATTCATTTATTAGTATGTATGTGTTTAAATTATACTTGAACTAATATAAATTTAAACCGATATAAACTCAAATCTATATAAACCCAAATCAATACAACCCGAATTGATACAAACCTGAATCGATATAACTCAAACTGATAAAAACACGAACCGATATAAACCCGAACCAAAACAGAACCGAAACTGAAAACCAATCAACCCGAAATAAACTCGGAACCGAACTGACCCGAACCGAACCGACCCGAACCGAACCGATTATAACATATATCCGAAAGAGACCCGAACCGAAAAGACCTGAACCGGAACCGAACCGATTGACCCGATTGCTAGGTCTACCAAAAACTACTTAATGCATATCTACTTCATTTTTTCAGTATACTCATAAGAATAAATTGTGAAATATTCTTTTATTGGGGTGGGGTGGGCAAGTAGAAGGCAGGGGTAGGGTTTAGGAGAGGGATAGGCAGGCCCGATGTCAAAAAAAGATATTGTCCTGAACTAATTTTATATTTTGGCCCTATTTTATTACTCCGTATTTTAGAATACTTATGTTTCAAAATTAATGATGAATTTTAAAATATGGCCCTCTAACATTTTAGGGCCGTGTGCGGTTGGCCACTTTGCACACTCTTCGGGCCACCCATAGTTAGGAGGTAGGAACAATCAATTTTACGAACAGAGCACCTTAGGATTTGTTTTCACACATTTGTTATTATAAACACATTCTTGCAACTCTTCGGCGAAAAAAACTCCTTGGAAAACAACCCTATTCTTAGGAATTTTCTTTTAAAGAAAATTCGAAATCTAAAATTCTAATTGAATTTTTTAACATAGCTGCCGCCCCTTGAACCTTGCTCGGGGGCGCTGCCCCCTTGGAACCCCCGATGTAACATGCTTCTTATCGTAACAAACTCAATGAAGTGTGCATTCCGCATCACCAAGCTTCGTTGATGATTATTAGGATACCATTGGTCGTAGTTTTTCCAATTATACTAAAATATATAACATTCCTCCTCTATGGTAGTGTGGCTATGTGACACCCTTGTTATTGAACAAGGGCAATATTGTCACTATATTTAAAAAAACTTATTTATGCCTAAAAACTTCATGTTTCAATTTTGCATTTAGCACTCATTTTACTGCTATTCATCATGTCCTTCTCCCGTACTGAAAATTCAAATAATTTTTACATTGACATTTGAAATTTGAAAACCACAAATTTACTTGAGCAAAGATAGTTACCCTACTCCAAAGTATATTTCCAAACCCAAATGTGACAAAAGAAAATGTTTTTCTCTCATTGTCTTCACCAAAATAGAAAGAATTTAGTTTTTCTTCTTTTTAGTACATTTTTCCGTCTCATTTTCTTTTCCTTCCACATTTCTTCTTTTCCTCTCAAACCAAACAAGAAAAATGTTTTCTTTCTCATTTTCTTTTTATTTCTTTTTCAATATCCTTGAACCAAACATAGTGTAAGGCAATATGATTCACACATTAGCATGGGGCACTTCTTTCTTACAATTGACATTTTTTTATATTTATACTACGAAGCAAAAATGATAACCATGATAACAAGAGGGTGCAAAAAAAAAAGGAACTCTATGAAATATTAGTATTTAAATAAAAGGGAGAAACTTGTAGTAGATTGAGATAATCTTTTCTCTCCAGCAGAGAACCTTGTAAATCCAAGATAATACCTTTACCCTTATACATCTGAGATTGTGAGATTATTACTCTCACTCTCGAAATTAGTATCTAAATACTGAGAACCTTGCAGATCAGAGATAAGGCTTTCTAATCCTTCACCCTTGTATATTGATATAATGCTTTCTCACTCTTGTAGATTTGAGAATACTTTCCTTCCCACTCTTTGAACTTTGGAAGTTACTAAGGTACTTTTTAAATGTCGAGAGTACTATTTGAGTAGGATAAAGCTATTTGTACCCCAACTTTTGTACCCCACTTTGTACCCCGCAGGTTTACACTGACACTTTGTGTTGGTGTAAAGCTAATTTTTGTTAATGCACCAACACTTTGTGCCCGTGTCAATTTTTGTTAACGCACAAACACTTGTGTCGGTGTAAATCATTAAAATGTTTGTGTATAACTGTGGTGTACAAATGGGGTACAATTTGTGGTGTAAGTGTAGCATGACCCATTTGAGTAAATAAAACACTACAATCGAATGAGGTTGTTCTTCTCTTGTCCCGACTTTGTTTGTTTTGAACCGGGAGGACGGGTTGGAGACAAAAAAAATACTCTCTTCGTCTAAAAGTTTTGTTTTCATTCTTTATTTACACGGTCAAATTTTATTTAATTTATTTGGCCCATTTTCGATGCCTATTTGATAAAATAATAGTCATATAACCTCAGATTTTGTAAATCTTTTGATTTACTCTCTCCGTCCAAAAATATTCTTCTCACTTTCCTTTTCAGTCCGTCTAAAAGTATTTTTCCCATTTCTTTTTTATTCAACTTTGTAAACTTAAATGTCAATAATGCCCTTTGACTTTACCACCCATCAACTTTTTATTGTTTTTTGAATAAGAAAAGAAGTTCTAAAAGTTTGAAGTAGGGGCATTCAAGCCTTCAAGGAAGTTTGGTGCTTTAATTTTCATTTATGGTACTAGACATTGCTTATTTTGATACTTGATCGGTCAAAATCAAATATGATTATATTCATAGCATCTATTTCCAAGTAGATGCATATGAGTATTTGAAGGTTTAGGCCTCACAAAAGTTTTAGTAATTTGAAAATTTTGTACAAGTTTTTCAATCTCAAAGATAACAATAGACTCAAATGATATGGTTTCTTGTTTTAAAAGGACATATACTATGAAAAATGAAGACATGTAAAATATTTACTATTTACTGAATTACAACTACTCCGTATTATAAAAAACGCCCTCCGTCTTTACTCTAAGGCTATGTTAGTTCTTTTCTGTTGGGATTCTAAAGTTTGATGTTGGGAGAAACTAGGAGTCTGAAAAACTAGAAGTTGGAAAATGTTTGGTAAATAATCACCCAAAACAATATGTAAAAAACTAATTTTGGATATAAAAAAGAATTCATTTTAGTCTGTGTTTTAGATGTTATGTTATAAATTTAGGTATATAATGTCATTGTATAGTCACCATAAGTATATACATTTTTAAGTCGGAAAAAATGAGTTGTGAAAAACTATAAGGAGTTGAAATCAACTAGAAGGAGTTGGAAGAGAAAATAGGACTTGGATAAAGTTAGATTTTAATTTTCTAACCGAGAAGAACATGGCCTAAAATGTGAGTACGCTCTCTATTTTTCTTTCTAATTTTTTATTCTTTCCATAGGTATACATTTATCTATTCAATACTAATCACCTATTCTATCAATGTTCTCTTGCTCAAAAAGTGAACAAGAATATATTTGATTTAGTAAATATTGGACTGAGTGTTATGAAGATTAACCCAAGAAGAAAGCGATTAGCTGTTATGGCTGCATGGCCTATGTTGAGGAAATTAATAAAAACTTGGACGAATCGAGAGTCGTGTAAAACACTATCAGATTGAATATTTTGGTTGTTCACTCTAAAATTCAATCGGATAAAACTCGAAAGTATCAAGAACGAAATATGAGAATTGCTATCAAAATCCGAACGAAATTCGACCATGCCTAGCGGGAATTTATAGACTTGGGTGAGAAGAAGAAGACACCATTCGCATCTATTCATCCAAGGCTCGCAACTCTTCGGCTCTGCCCCTTGGACCCCGCAGGGGCTGCCGCCCCTTGAACCCTGCTCGGGGGCGCTACCCCGTGTTGGAATTTTTGGCATTTTTAATAGGCATTAAATGGACCAACTTGGGTATATTTGTCAATAGGTCCACTAACGGTTTTAACCGTTAATTAATGGACGTGTGTTCTCTTAAATGAGATAAATGTTTTGATAATTTATACGCCAAAAATGGTAGAGGGTGAATGAGAAATTGATTCTCAGAGTTAACCCGGTAATAGAAGAATATGGTAAGGATTGCGATTTTGCAATTTTACTGAACCAATCTTCTATTATTAATTTTACGTATTGTTTAAAATTAGTCCTTTCTTACGGAGTTAACTGGCCATTAATCTCCAATTATTCGGGACAAATTTTAAACAGAGCGTAGCGTAACGGACGTGTTAATGGCTAATTAATCACCATTAGAATGGTATTAAGTATGCCACAAATGCCATGATTTAATACTAAGACTTAATGTGTATATGTTACATTTTTTAAGTTGCTTAGTTATAAAATCAAGGGGGGCTCTCTATACTTGGTGCATTGTGTGCCTTGCGTGAGGAAGGGGAAAAAAACACTTTATTATTTCTTTTAGAGAGAACTCTTGATTTTCCGGCCAACTTTCCGGCAATTCCTTTCAAAGTTTTTTTTGGTCGCCAACGTTCCTACGTTGTTCTTGTTCGTTGGTGTGTGGTTGATCCGTACAATCTCCACACACGAAAGCAGTTTTATCCTGGGAGGAGAGTGCCCACGTTTTTCCGGTACGGTAGGCGGGCACTACTACCTTAAGTAGGTTTAGTTCATAAAGACCTCGATGCATTTTGCCCTAGAACATAATGACCTTGCTGTCTAGTGCGTAATGTCCTCGCTGTCCAGTGTATAATGTCCTCATACAACAAGGCTGTTTGAAGTTGAAATTTATTTTCAATTCTGTTTATCTTGTAATATTCTGAATAAGTTATAAATTCAGAATTTTATTTATTTTTATATTCCAGGTCCGTTCGTCTTCCCCGTCCGTTGTAATCCGTACAAAAATTGTAACACCTCGAACCCCCGCCAAGGGGGCGCTTCCCCCTTGGAACCCCCGATGTAACGGGATTTTTATCGTAACAAACTCAATGAAGCGTGCACTCCGCACCACCAAGGTTCGTTGATGATTATTAGGATACCATTGATCGTAGTTTTTCCAATTACACTAAAATATATAACAAACAGCAGAATTGAAATTATATATTATTATTATTATAGTGTCTCTAATTTCAGTTACATAGTTTGAGTTTCGTGTACCAAACTAAGCTTTATTGTAAACGCCAACCTATTCATGCTACTTACTAAAATCGTGATTTCAACTCAACTCATGTTTCATTCGGTCAATCAAATCTGTAATTATTATGAAGTGAAATATCAAAATTTAAAACCAAACTTTTTTCTTATTTTTGACCATGCAACCATATGGCCGGAAACATCATATTTGATTGCTGTTGTTCATGAAAATCCTGAGCCTACGTCTCAGTTCTTATATATATATACTCCGTATTTGTTAACTATATTATGTTTACGCTCTCGCCTCTACTATATGCATGATAGTTTGATAGGTTAGCTTTTTTACATGTGAATGGTGAACTCATTTCATAAACTTATTTGATATTTCAATATCACTTAATAGATAGAGTAATATTTGAAAGTGGATAAGTGGATAACCAAATAAAAAGGAAGAGTATATACTGATAAAATTTATTTAAATGAGATACGGGTAAATCATAAATGGTTGATAATGGCTGTGTTTGGAAAACGATTTTTCGGATATATAGTTTTTGCCATCTTTGACTGACTTTGGCTTGTTTGACTTAGAGAACCGCAAAAACTAATGTTTGGCTAATGGCTCTTTCACTTGGCTTTTTGATTCGAAAGGCCAAAATCCGAAAAGCCAAGGGGAGTAGCATTTGAACTTGGCTTTTGGAAAATTATTTTTTAAATCATTTTTCTTGAAAGATATTTTTATAATATATGTAAAAAAATAGAAATAAAATTTCAAAAATTAAAATAAATAAATAAATTTTAAATTTTAAATTTTCAAAAAAAGATATGAGAAAATCAAAAGTAAAAATCATTAAAAGGTTATATATTAATAATTTCTTATGAATTATATGAAAATGAAATTTTATACTCCACATACTAACGATTTAATTTTCACATGTACAAGAATAAAAAATATTGTGTATGAGTGTTTATATATATATATATATATATATATATATATATATATAGACACACACACACCAAACATTTTTAAAGATCAGCCAACTCATTCCTCATCCCGTTGGTCAAACCAGATAAATTTAACGACTATTTAGAACAGCCGATACAAACAACCAACAACCAACAGCCAACATCCAAACAGGGCCAATAAGACACTTAAATCGAATAATATTAAAAGATTGAATTTAATTAATTACTTAGTTCAACTCGATCAATTATTTATATATCCATTACTTTTCTCTAAATTTATGATGTGAGACACTTTAACACTCTCCTTCAAATGGGCAACCACTTCATTTGATCTAACTAGTTGACCATTTGGAAATGGATTCCTCCACCAGAGAGAATAATATAATTGAATGTGTCATCAACACTTAAAGGACCACGAAATGATGAATATGAACATCTAAACGAACCATCATGTTATATAGGCTACATGCCGTTTTCCATACGAACAACTAGACTAATTAAAGACTAATGGTTATGGGCCGCTAGGAATGAACTCCGAGACGGATACTTTGACAAATGAGGTGGGCTGACACTGACTTCGATACATTGATGGAATTTAGGGTGGGTAAGAGCTACTAGATTGGGATATAAGACACTTGGTTGAACCACATTAAAAAAATGAATCAAATTTATTACTTAATTTAACTCAATAACTTATATACTCCGTATAAATTATTTTTTCTTCAATTTCCGACGTGGGATACTTAAGCATATACTCATTCTATTTTTTAAATAAAGTTCCTTTTTCTTTTTTCTTCAAAACACTTTCACTTTTGAAACATATGGCTAGTTTATTCAAATTAAAGTCATTGCACTATGCAAAATTTATTTTACATTGAAATAATAAGTTATTTTAATATTTATCTCTCTTATTTATTCCATGCTAAGAATATAATTGAAAAATCAAATTACAAAATTAAATCACACAAAAACTAAAACATGAACAATTTTTGCAACGGATGGAAAAGTATGAAATAAGAACTACCATTACCATGTACGTACTTCAAATTGTCTCAAATTGATAGTTTTCATTTTCTTTTTGAAGCGTTCCAAATAATAGTCATATTCACTTTTGAAAATATATTCGTGTCACATACTTCCTCCATCTCCCAGTTTTTGTCCACTTTTGACTTTTGGAACTGTTTATCTAAGGACTTTGACTCATCATATTCTCTCAATTTGTAAGCTCAAATATAGTCATGTGTGATCTTATTTGATTTGTCTTAACATGTCGATTATATATACTCCCTCCGTTTTCAAAAACACTTCCTCTTTTATTTTTTTTCACTTCCAACAAAACACTTCCCCTTTCTATTAAAAAACCACTTTTACCCTTACTTTTTCATACCCTACCTATCACATCATACTTTTTCTCTAATAATTTATCCATCACATCTTACTTTTACCCATCACATCAGGGGCAAAATTGGAAATCAACTACTCCGTATAATTTAACACTTTCTTATTTTTGCCCCCAAATCAAATGGGAAGGGTTTTTCCAAACGAAGGGAGTAATTTCTATAATTTTTTAATATACAAATTACAAGATAAAATGGATTAAAGAAGTACATTGAATGGTGTGTAAAAATGAAAGTAGGCAAATACTCTGAGACGGAGGAAGTATTTTTTTTATTATTTATGTAATTTTTAATCATAGAATTTCACTTTTTTTAAAGAAGATATCAAACCAAATGTGGGCTATTGAAGGACTATATATATATGCCATATATACCATCAACTCTAATCCACCCAACCCATAATCTAAGAAGTGAATAATGAGTTTGAGAAGCATGGTAGTGATCTTGATGGTTTCCACCATACTGATCCTCATATCCACACCCTTTGGGATTAGTTCTCAAACGGGCGGCGAAAATTCATTATGGAAGCTTCCCCTTCCACAGGCTTATGGACCCGAAGACATAGCATTTGATCCAAAATCTGAAGGGCCCTATACCGGCGTTGTAGATGGTAGAATTCTTAAATATGTCAATGGCGCATTTGTGGAATTTGCCACCACTTCACCTCTTAGGTACTCTCTCTTTCCTATAATAATGTTTTATATTCATTTTTTTAATATTTAGAAAATATGTTATGCTTTTTTTATTTTGAAAAGATTTTTAGTGCGTAAGTCGTTTAAGAAATCACTCTAAACAGAAGTAAAACATAGATAAAATATTAAAATAGGATTTCCATGTTTTTAATTCCAAATTAGAAGTTTGCATTATGGTAATTATGTGACACTGTATATAAAATTTCACATTATTTTTTGATAATACATATGATCATGATTGACATTGTAAATGTATTTTAATTCTTATTTCATGAATAAAAACATAAAGTAGTTATTTTTGTATATTTTCAATATCTACTCCTACTTTAGTATTTTGGTATATTTATCTAGTTTAAAATTTTTCAAGTCAAACTGGACAAATTTTAATCATCAGTTACTCTTAGTTTGTGTTACATATTGCAATTTTTTTGAGTGATACATATTGCAATTGATACAATAATTTAAATATTTAACAGTTCTCAACAAGATAATCTCTTGAAATAATTTTTATACTAAAATATATTAATATTTTTATTTAATTGAGGTCCAAACTTCGTTCAGTTTGACTTGAAAAAGTCAAATTCGACGAATACATTGAGACGGAAGTAGTATCACTTTTAACTAAATAATTTTACTTTTAAAAATTATTTTGAGTATAATTCAATTGAGTTGCATTAAGTTCCAATTAGTTTAGATCCATTTCTATACTTTTCAGTTAAAATCATTTTTTTCTACCCAAAGATTATGTTCTGAGTTTGACTTGATGCCTTTTAATTAAGTTGGAAAATATTGTGTAAGGAGATTATTTATTTACTCCGTATTGTTTTTATTTAGGACAAAAGAAGAATGTGAGGTAAAAGGTGATCCAAAGTTTCGAAGCGCGTGTGGAAGGCCCACGGGCCTCAACTTTGACCAACGGACTGGGGAGCTCTATATCTGCGACGTTTTCTATGGGCTTTTAAAGGTCGGCCCAAATGGTGGGCTGGCCACTCAGATAGTGGCCGGCGTCAATGGTCAAAACTTCAGCTTTCTGAACGCGGTGGAGATAGAGGAGTCAACGGGGAATTTGTATTTCATTGATTCCGGCGCCATATTCCGCACGGTGTATGTTCCTTTTTACTAGTGCTGGTCTCTCATATTTGTCTTTTGATAAATGCAATACCATTACTATAGATATAAGGGTAGTTCTCTATGCAAGTATAGTTTTTAGAACCGGACCGGTGACCGAACCGATCAAGGTATTGGTTCACCAGATTTCGAACTCAGGATCTTTCTCTTGTAACATTCCTATACCACCCGCTGAACTATGCCTTACTGGCAACTTGGAGTATTTTAGGATGGCATGAAGAGAGCATTTACTCATTCCATCCCACCTTTTTCTTAATAGAAGGGTTCATAATTTTAAGTGATAGTCCCTCCATCCTAAAATCTCTTTTCCATTTATACTTTGATGGAGTTTAAGGGAAGGATATGAAATTTTTTTACTTTCCTATATTACACTTGATGTGATTGGTAGATTAATAGTGAATAAATATGATGTGATAGGTAGAATAAAAATTAATAGGAGTAAAAGTGGCTTTTTCATAGAAACTAGACAATTTTTTGGGCGGAAGGAAAATGAAAGGGAAAATCTTTTAGGGATAGAGAAAATAATTTTTATTTTATTTATAATCAAATATGTATAAAATTTAGAAATATAATTTATGTATTTAAAAGTTAAGAATATGTTAAAGGATCTACAAAAAAATGTCATATTTATATTATCTTATCAAATGATAAATTAGAAATGTATAAAAAAAGAAGAAATAATTTGACAATATGGATAGTATCGTGGTACAGTGGGATTGCTTGGGGCCTTGGGGGTTTATTGAATGAGCCATGTTAGGAGTACACCAAAGGTATACCCCAATTGTCCCTCACCCCTTTCTCTACCACTTATTTTAACCCCATTTTTATTTATTTAATTTTGTTTTATTTTCTTACCCATTTTTATGGTAATGGAGGAAGTGGGGGACAAATGGAGTACACCAAAGGTGTACCCCTAGCATTTTTCTTATTGAATATATGGTAGCTTAAAGTGTTAAAAAAATAGAGTTGTCTCCTTTTTGGGACAAATATGGGGCAAATTTTACATACGGGGTACCTAAATATTGAGTGATATACTCCGTATCATTTTGATTCATAAACTTTACTTCTTCTTGCAAAAGTACATAAACTTTGAAGAAGTTTTGCAAAAGTAGATATGAGTATCACTTGCATATATTGAAGGGTGAAGCCCTACCTATCAGCTTAAGCTTTTGGGTTAGAATTGTGGATCCCGACTTTATATGCAAGTGGTTAATTTTATCCAACACTCTATCCGTTGTTCTCGGCCCGCCGGAATTTTAACATGGTATCAGAGCAGGTCCGGTCCGGGTTTGATTGTTCCTAGTTGTTTGGATGTGGGTTTAGCAAAAAAAATGAGCTACCCCGTCTGTGGTTTGGGCTGAGTTGGCTAAAAAGAGATTGAGATGCCACCGCCCGTTGTGTGGGCTAGCTATAAGAGATTGAGATGCTAGACCCGTTTGTCCAAGTGCTAACTAGGCCAGGCTAGTTACCACTTGCGGGGGAGTGTTGGAGTTCCCACATCGGAAAATAAAGATGAGTATCACTTGCATATATTGAAGGGTGAAACCCTACCTATCAGCTTAAGCTTTTGGGTTAGAATTGTGGATCCCGACTTTATATGCAAGTGGTTAATTTTATCCAACACTCTATCCGTTGTTCTCGGCCCGTCGAAATTTTAACAGTCACTTTGGGCGTAATTATAATTCTATATAATAAAGGGTCAAATTTAAAAATTTGAAATATGTAAAATTTTAGTTAGGCACAAAGTGAACGTGATAATAATCTTATAATCTAGAAACTGTCCTTTAGTGCATGCTTTTGTGAAAATTTTTTCAAAATTCAAGTTTTTTAGAGAAAATAAAATTTAGGTACCAAAATGATATATCGCTCAAGTTCATGTACCATCAATGAATGTTACCCCAGTTGTTGATTAAAGATTATTGATTCATAATTGACAGCTCATCATAGACTAAGTCCTTATTGGTTATTTTCATTATTCCTATTCTTTTGGTATTACTGTTAGTGGAATAAGTCATGGTTAGTGGAGAGGATTTTTAGGATCTCTAATTTGTTGAAGTTTATCTCCGTTTGTTTTTATGTTTAAGAGCTCTATAAATAGCTCTACAGATCAGTGAATAAATATTAGTTCTTCTTCTCAGTTCTATATCTACTTTGAAGTCTTTGTTTTTTTTTCTCTGCATTCCAGTTCCAACATTAGTGGTATCAGAGCCTAGTTGGTTCCTTTCCGATGGCCAGCAACGGGAGTTCGATGGGTGCTTCACAGCCTCTCATACCAATCTTTAAGGGAGAAGGCTACGAATACTGGAGTATTCGGATGAAGACTCTACTAAAGTCTCAGGATCTGTGGGACTTTGTAGAACTGGGATACGCAGATCCCGATGAGGCGAACAAATTGCGGGAGAACAAGAAGAAAGATTCGAAGGCGTTGGCGATCATCCAGCAAGCAGTCCACGACAACGTCTTCTCCCGAATTGCAACGACAACCAACTCAAAGCAAGCATGGTCAACCTTGGAGAAAGAATTCAAAGGAGACTCGAAAGTCATCGTTGTGAGATTGCAATCACTTCG
>OOIL02003902.1:51370-112676 GCA_900332095.2 Cuscuta campestris | reverse complement strand
GTGTTTGGTAGTAGTCTATAATCACCCTTTCCACTCCATCTGCATCCTTCACCAGGTTATCATCACCATCCTTAATGGCTACTATTTGGTTCTGTATTTGTCTCTTTTTAACCCATGCATGGAACATTTTTGAACCTTGGTCAGCCTCAGTAATCCACTCCATCTTGGATTGTTGTTTCCTCAAAAGGAGTGCAGCTTTGATTTTCAGGTGATATTCCTTTGCGAGTTGTTTCTCCTTGTGCAGCAGTTCACTGTCCTCTAGGTTATCCTTAAGGTGCTTTTGAATTTCTTCAAGTTCCACCCCGATAACTTCCACTTGTTTATTGATCTGATGGAACTTGTCTCTGTTCAACTTCCTCAGGGGTGCTTTCAATGATTTAAGCTTCTGCAAAATCTGAAACATTGGTCTGCCCACTACTTGCTTAGACCAACCTTCCTTAATGATTGCTTGGAAACTCGGGTCAAGTCTCCACATTTCACAATATTTAAATTCATTCCTCTTAATTTGGCAATGGCTATTAGGGATGATCAAAGGGCAATGATCTGAAATCCCCTCCTCCAAAATGATTGTTTTGGAAACTCGGGTCAAGTCTCCACATCTCACTATTTTTATGATTCATATTCATTATTTTTTTCTTCAACTTTTTAATATGAATAATACCATTTTTTTTTGTATATTAATCTACAAGAAAAAATAGGAAACTATTTAAAAAATTATGGTTAAATAGTTATATACGGAGTAGAATATTTTTTAATCTAAATTTATATAAGGTAAACAACAATATTTTAATCTAAAATATAGTACCCTTCAATTAAGTTTAACTACATTGTAGAATATTAAGTGCTAGTTCATCTCTAATTATTTTTTTAAACTATCTTTTTATGTATGAAAATAATATTCGTAATATTTTTTTTATTTTAAAAACAATCATTTAGATAATGTAATAACACCACCACTACCACCACCACCACCACCACTAACAACAACAACAATAATAATAATAATAATAATAATAATAATTATTATTATTATTATTATAGCAATAATGATAATTTATATCAACAAGAATCAGAATGAGAATAATTTAAAACACACATAAAAAAATTTTAAAAACTTTTTTTAGATTTTACAATTTATTCTAGTTTTTTCAGTTTCTTTTAATTTTTTTCTGTTTTTCAAGTTTTTTTCCAGTTTCTTCCAGTTCCTTTCAGTTTCTTCCAGTTCTTCCAGTTCCTTCCAGTTTCTTCCAGTTTCTTTCAATTTTTTCTAGTTTCTTCCAGTTTCTTCTAGTTTCCAGCTCTTTTTTTCCAGTCCTAAAGAACAGGCCCTAAATTGTTTAAGTGATTTGTCTCTATTTTTTTCTTCAATGCTAACGATATGAAAAAAAGACAAATTACAAAAATAAATCTACCGAATGTCAAAATAAGTTGGGGATCAAGAATAACTAATTTCTAATGAAGTTTAGTTTAACAAATTTAAAATGTTTGGAGATTTGTATTTTTTTTAATTCAGGACTAAAGAAGAATGTGAAGGCAAAAGTGGGCCGATGTATCATCGCCCATGCGGAAGGCCTTTGGGCCTTACCTTTGACCATCGCACAGGGGAGCTCTATATCTCTGACGCTTTCTATGGGCTTCTAAAGGTCGGCCCAACTGGCGGGCTGGCGACTCAGTTAGTGGCCGGCGTCAATGGTCAAAGCTTCGGCTTTCTAAACGCGATGGAGATTGATCAGTCAACGGGGGATTTCTATTTTATAGATTCCGGCGCCATTTTCCTCCAAGTGTACGTTCCTCTACCACTACTTGATAGTCTTACCTCCCACTTTGAGTCTTTCAATTTTAATACAATAGCTTGGGGTATACTATACTTCAAATGATTAATACTTTCCCCGTCCAAAAATAATCTTTCCGCTTTGACGTTACACACAAATTAAGAAAAATTAAAAAATATTTTAATTTTCCATATTTGGCCTTGGGTCATCACAAAAAGTGAAATAATGTGTAGGTATGAATAGTAATTAATGAATAAAGGTGAGGGTAGTGACATGATTTTAAAGAAAAAGTATTTTTCCAAAAAAAGAAACGAGAAATTAATTTATGAACGGACAAAGAAGCAAAATGGAAAGATAAATTATGGACGAATGGAATATAACTTTATTGGGGTGCAAAAGAGTGTTGTAGTCGGATTCAAGTAGTGTATGATATTTTTTAATTCGTATAAGGTAGTGTTTGGAAACTAGTATTACATTTCAATTCATGTATTTCAATACCAAAATTTAAAATTTAAAATCTTACTCCCTCCGTCTCGGAGTATTCGTCCAGTTTTGACTTTTGGAACTGTTCATTTAAGCACTTTGACTTATCAAATTCTCTCAATGTGTAAGCCTAAATATAGTCATGTGTGATCTTGTTTGATTTGTCTTAACATATAGATTATTAATATATATAATTTCTATAATTTTTTAATATAAAAATTACAAGATAAAATGGATTAAAGAAGTGTATTGGATGGTGTGTAAAAATGAAAGTGGACAAATACTCTTGGACAGAGGTAGTAAATGACAAGGGGGTGCATAGATTTCAAATTAAACTTTGTTATAAATGAGAAAAATTTGACTCAAATCTAAATTTTTAAATTTTCCAAATATGGAATCTGAGCCAAATCTGAATTTGAAATTCAAATCCATGTTTCCAAACATACCATAAAGGTTATTGGTGGGACTAGGTAGATAATGTTCTCTACTGCTCAATTGAGATTAGATTTTCTTTATCATCTCTAGGAGATCTTATGATGGGGTTCATTGTTTTTTTATTTCCAACACTAATTTTACTATTAATATACTTCCACAAGCTTTTACACAAATTTTGACTCTTTTGCTTAAATTTTACAATCTTTGGCAACAAATTATGAAAAAATTATATTCAGTTGAAATGTAATTTTAATCTAACTGGGTAACTAGGATGAAATTTTGATATATCAAATTTATAATCCCTCCGTCCCATTTTATAACGCCTATTTCAGTTTATGATGTTTGACTGAAACTATTTTCAAATCATTTTATATGACAAATAGTATACAGTTAAAAAATAAAAATTACATATTAAAATACTACATCAAAAGATCTACTCCCTCCGTCCTATATCTTTCTTCCCGTTGTGCAAAACGAAGAAAAATCCTAAGTTTTTTCAATCTATTTTATTTAAATATTGGTATAGAAATAAAAAATAAAACATACATATTTAAAAACTACATTAAAAGTTCAACAAAACAAGTGGTGACAAGAATATTTTATTTTATCATATAGGCCATGAAAAAACACAAATAAATATAAATTCCCGTGAAGTTGGAATAGTGCTCTGGGAAGAAAGTTGTAGGACGGAGGGAGTACCAAACTAGTAGTGACAGTAGTACTTTATTTTATCAAATTGCTAATGAAAATAGTGAAAGAAAATGAATGAAGTTTGACCATGTGAATAGTAAACATGCATTATAATTTGGGACGGAGGGAGTAGCATTTATTTATTTAAAATTATATTTGTCAATAATCAAGGTGTGATTGTGTGAAGTCGTTTGATTCAAAAAGTGAAACTGTAAAGATTTTTTTTGAACGGAGGGAACATGTTATTATATATATTGACTTAGTAACCCTACCAAAGATTGTACAGTCTAGTGGGATCAGTGTGACTTTTCTAAAAGGGAGGTCACAAGTTCGACCTTCAATTTAAACATTGACAAATTACAGTATTTAATATGTTGGGAAAGTATATACGTAGTATGTTTTAATAGATAGTAAACATATATTGATATAAAAAAGACATAGAGACCTTAGCGACACGTCTAGATAACTAAACATGTACATACTTTGTAGGGGCAATCCAAGTATTTTTAGGAGCGGAGACACGACAGGGAAGCTTTTTAAGTACGAGGCAACGACTGGTGAAGTGACAGTGGTTCTAGATGGGCTTTCAGGGCCGGCAGGAATGGCCATGAGCAATGACCAAACATTCCTTATCATATCCGAGTACATCTCAGGAAAGGTTTTCAAATATTACATAAAAGGCCCAAAGGCGCATACAAAGAAGACACTACAACTTGAAAACCTCAGAGGACATCCGGTGAACGTGAAAAGGGCCAAGCCGGAGGGGTTTTGGATGCCCTTGAACATCTTCAGTGATGACCAATCAAGTATTGTTACCAAAGAATCCTTTGCGGTGAAGTTTGATGGGAATGGAAAAGTTTTGGCCAAAAGGAAAATTAGCATTCACATGCCTAATTTTACAAGTGTGTATTTAGAACATGATGGTAGAGCTTATACGGGCTCAACGTATTCCGAATTTATGGGTGTGGGTATGGCACTTCCAAACTAGCTAGCTCAAGGGGGTGATGGATGATCTTCTATATCACAAATTATTGCTCTTTGTACTAATCACTTATGATTGATTGAAGAATACGGAATAACTATTTTTTTCAATCAATGAGATGTGATTGATGCATAGAACGATTCAGTTGTGGTATAAGAGATCTTGATTCAAAAGACTCGGAGTTAAGTTATATGCATGTCCAATATATATGGACATCTACCGGCAGTACCATTAGACAATGTTCGGCTTTTATGAAGCCACTAGTCTCTTTGTGCTTATATAAGAGTTACTTGTAAGAATAAGAATCAAAATAAAAAATACTTATGTGATGCGATTAATGTACGTGTGTTTGCATATTGAAAATAAATAAATGCTTATTTGATTCGATTAATTTTACGGAGTATAGTTTCAATTTTTCCTCATGAAGTCTCTTGTCATGGAGGAAGTTGCGTAGAATGTCGCATGACAACAATTTGTGAAGCTTATAGAGGGGAAGTATGCCATTGTCAGATCTTATCCTCTGTTATTGATGAATTTGTGAGTAGGATGTATTTGTGACGTGCCCACTACATAAGTGAAAAGTGAGGGACTTATTTTGGGACATATGATGTATTTGTGAATTGCCCTCTCGGAACGTTCACTATACTTGTTTTTTCTTATTTAGACCAAAAACATATACTCCGTATACATATCATCTTGTCATCTACAATTGCAAAAGGGCAATGCTAGGGGTACACCAACATGAGCACAAACACAAAATGTCTGTGCTGCACAAACATTTTGTGTTTGTGTGTGTGTGTTAGCCTAAATATACAAATGGGGTAGCCCATGTTGGTGTACCCTTAAGTTAATTCTTTGCAAAATCATCTCATAAGAGACTATACTTGTGAATATATAGTGAGTGGTATTATTGGATAGTCTATGCCATTGATGTGCAATGGCGGCTTTCGTTAACTACTACTTTGCAGTTAATGAATGACAATAAGGAGAGCTTTTCAAGAGCACATACCTTTGATGAAGATTAGCTCAGAAGATTTTTGTCCAAAGCCCCATAGAATCAAGCCCTAGTAAACACTGAAACACACCCACGTCAATTGTTTATAATCAACAACTAACAAAATACAAATTGAAATTCCATTAAGCAATGATGTTCCGATGAAGACTCGACCCCGGGGTCTTCAACATAACTCATCATAACAACAAAAAAGTAATAGTTCAAAATTTCAGAAGACGTCAACAAGAACAATAACGAGGGAATGAAGGCATATATTACCTCTACTAGAAATGGTAGAAAGGTCTTTTTTACAACTCGGACTACACAACAATAAATGTCTCTTGAAAGGAAAATGAAATACTTCAAATGGACTCGTAATGTATTTCTTCTTAGAAGGGAAGGAGAAGAAAATTATATGTAGCGTCCATATCTTTTGGGAAAAAGAACTACTAATCCCATGATAAATGGAGGTTCAACAGACACACTAGTAAAGAATTCAAAATTGAAATCATGGTATAGAACAGAATCCCAAATTCTTAACAAGACATTAAAGGCCATTCAGCACACTAAAATTTCTGTTTTTTCAGAAAACTTAAAACAGTTTTCGTTTTTCTCTTTCGATTTTCTACACATTTTCAAATATTAATAATGATTTCAGAAAAAGAACATATATGAGCAGTAAATGCACATAAGCCTGCAATTTTATATTTTAATCCAAAGCATAAAAGACAAGTTCAAAGCAACCCAGCAATTCATATTAACCTAAAGAATAAATCAAAGTTTACACTCTGGGTAACTCTTATTCTATTCCAAAGCAGCAAAATTCAGTTCATATCAAGCCAACCATTCTTATCCTTACACTACAGAAGCTTATCATTTCAAACATTATTTAACAAAGAAGCAATCCAGAAAATGTTTTTATACGTCACAGAAACCCGGAAAATCTTATTCACCTAAACAAATAGTTTTGAAAACCGGACATGCCGGTCCGGACCGGGGACAGAGAACCGGTGGTCGAACTGCCCATTAAGCCCTTTGGACCGTTTTATGGTTCTAACCAATGCAGACCAGTTTGAACCGACCAGTTCATGCCGGTTTTGATATCGCGGAGAATGAACAGACAATGAATCGCATGAACATTAATATGTGGCACTACATAAAAATATTAATCAGGCTCCACAACCTAACACTTTTTCCTGCAAATATGGGCACAGCATGTCTTCTTAGAAGGGAAGGAGAAGAAATTTATATATAGTGTCCATATCTTTTGGAAAAAAAACTACTAATCCCATGATAAATGGAGGTTCAACAGACACACTAGTAAAGAATTGAAATTTGAAATCATGGTATAGTGTCCATATCTTTTGCTAACACTCAAGATTGACTTGTTAAGGGAAGGGTTAGTGGCATGTTCTATTCAAGATGTTAATGAAGGTATAAATAAAACTCATGAGATTTTTTGTTAGTCATTTGACTCATTTCCAGTAATTATTTCTAACTCTTAAATAGTATTGAATTATGAATATTTGTCAACATAATTATTTTTTTGTAGAAGCATTAAACTAAGAAGTGCCAAATGAAGAACATGATGAAGAATATAGGATGAAGATGAAGATGATCCTTATGATCGTATTCACAAGTTGAACATGACCCCAATGTTGAATTAAGTTAGCTAATTTGGAATTTGAAATGTTTGTTTTAGACATTACTTGATTTTGGTTGATGACTTGTATTAATCTTAGTGGAGATGTGTATTTTTTTACAAGTAACACTATTAAAATCACTTCTGTTTTCTTTGGGACTATAATCAAGAATTTGGTATTGTTGGAACTTAAATGTTTAATTTGTAGTACAAAATATGAAATCATCACCCCTCACCCTTGGATCTCACTTGCATCTAATCATTATTTTTTCCATGTTAATCTCTATTAAAAGCCTCTGCCTCCTAGAACAAGCTAGAAGGCTGAAATTTTCTTCAAGAAAATGAAAAGTCATATTTGTTAAAAACTAACCTCTGTTAGAGGCATAAACACCAAAACCAAGACCACAAACTTGTCCATTATGCATTTTCCCTAGAACTTGCTTGGAAAAGAAACTCCATCTTTGAGTTGCCCAAGTTCCACATCACCCATAAATTTTTCAATTTCTTCCTACAGAGATGTGCATATATGGTGATTTTTCTCTGTATGTACATTAATCAAACCTATCCCTAGTTGGAATATATTGAATTGTATGATTACCTTTTTCCATTGCAAGTACCGTACAACCTTGGTCTTTAAGTTCTGTTCGAAAACCAATCCATTTTCATCTAAAAGTAAAGAACTTAAAATCATTACGGAGTATATCACATCAAAGAGTATAAATGAATTAATATTTTACGGACAGTTTTTATCAAACAGATGTATTATACCTATAAGGACTTCAGTAGAATGGAGTCAAAATCGGAGAGGTGACAATGTACAATTACGACTTGAACTAGCCCTACCACTTTGATTTGATGTATGAGCACGACGGTCTGCATAGGTCCAAGAGTAGGTGAAGCAAAAGAGGGTCGAAGTATGGAAGTAGCTGATGATAAAAATCAATTCTTCCCCAAGTTACTTCCCAATAGTAGCATTAACATTTCCAATATATGCGGACGACTTGCTTGAAAATTCTCGGCATAGCATATCAGTGTGCACCATAGCAAACTCAATATCATCCTCAAATAATTTCATTTCATCACTTAATTTACCCAAAATGTCATATATTCGCAAACAGCGAGGATGTGAATGGTCTTCTGCAATAAAAGCATGCACCTCATTATTAACTTCTATCCAACTCTTACCAGGGATCTTCTTCACTCCCTTGTCTTTCATCAACCTCTTTACAGAAGCTATTTCATCCCAAAGCTTTTGCTTTCCAAACATGTCGGTGATCAAAACATATATGCAATGTTCTCCAGGATCCAATTCCAACAAATGGTGTGCTACCTCGCTGGCTAGTTCAATATCGCCACATGTTCTGCAGGCTCCAAGTAGTGTTTTCAAAACCATTGAATCCGGTTGGAACGGCATACCCCGAATAAGCTCCTTTGCCTCCTTCATAAGCCCAGCCCGCCCGAGTAAGTCTATTGCACAAGCATAATGTTCCATTCTTGGTGGGATCCCATAATCAGATTCCATAGAATTCAGAAAATTTCGACCTTCTTCTACCAGACCAATGTGGCTACAAGCAGTCAAAACAGCAACAAAAGTGACATGATCTGGATTGACTTTCCATTTTGTCATTGAAGAGAAAAGATCAAGTGCAACTTTACCCATCCCATGTTGTGCGTATGCAAATATAATTGCGTTCCAAATGATTGAACTGTCCTTTGGTGATTCTTCAAAGGTTTTACATGCATCGTCAATGTGTCCACACTTGGAATACATGAATATCAATGTGCCAGTGACATATTCATATACATTGACTCCTGTTTTAAATATCAAGGCATGAATCTGTTGACCCAATCGAGATATTGCCAAATCTGAACAAGATCGAAGGATGGCCGTAATGGCATATTGATCCATTTCAATGTTGTGAGACCTCATTTCCTCAAATATCTTGAAGGATAATTCATTTAATGAATTTTGGGACAATCCTGTTAAAATTGTATTCCAGGATATAGAATCTTTTGCATCCAAAAATTCAAAAACTTTCAGCGCATCATCAATATAACTACCATTAGATTTGAGATACATGGAAATTAAAGCATTAGCAATGCTTGTTACATTTTCCAATCCCCTCTTAATAACCAAAGTGTGCAAGCATTTTCCATGGCTTTTTGGATGAATTTCATCAGTAGCACTAATTATAGTAGTAAATGTATATATATCTGGCTCCAAACCAAGTCTTCCCATGTCCAAGAATAGCCTATATGCTTCCATCCCTTGATCACATTCTACGTAAGCTGCTATCAATGAATTCCAAGTGATCAGATCTCTACAACTGTTGGCGCCATCAAACACTTTCTCTGCATTCTCAATGCTTCCACAGTTAGCGTATGTGCTAATTAGAGCATTAGAAACTGCATTTTCAAAATCCAAACCAGATTTTAGGATTCTTCCATGAAGCTGCATTGCAAGCTTGTAAAACACCTGCTCGTCTAACAAGGCCAAAATCGGACAGAATGTGCCATCGTCCAACTGCACATTCTCTCTCCCCATTCCTTCCAACAACCGGAAACAATTCTCACGGTCACCAGTCACCGCATATCCTGCTAGTAAAGCATTCCACGAAACAGTGTTGCGCTCGGGCATATGGAGAAACACTTTATTTGCATCCTCCATCCTGCGACACTTGGCATACATATCTATCAGAGCACTTGCAGAATAAACATTCCCATCGCACCCCATCTTGACAACATCCGCATGCACCAGTAGCCCAAAAGAGAGATCAGCATTAGCGGCAACACCTTTAAGAATGCTCCCAAAGGTGTACACATCAAACACAAGCCCATGCTGCTTCATGGATTTCAAGAAATCCCAAGCACTCCAGAAGTTGCCAGAGTTCACGTAGCCAGCAATCATGGTGTTCCAAGAAGCGGTGTCTCTGTGCGGCATTTCATCGAACAGCTTGAGAGCAGCAACCAGATCTCGGCACCTAGCGTAGACATTCAGTACCTTATTGGTCCCGTAAGTGTACCCAATTTGTGCTGATTTGATGAACCGACAATGGGCAACTGCAGCTTTTGATGCAGAAATCATCGAGGTCTGCAGTGTTTAACTTCTCCTTAAGCATTGATACAAATGCTCACTGGCTAAGACATTGAAGTCTTGAGTGCATACAGCATTCAAACAAGCCTTGTCTGTGCTTTACTCAATCTGATGAATCTGAGCTCTGAACTGAAGCCACCTGTAACAAAATTAAGGATATCTGGTGTTTTTTGTGAATTGATTTGTTGGGTTGATAAACCCCCATGAACATTTTTTAACTTATACTCCATAACAAAATACGGAGTATAAACTAGAGAAATTTACCTAAATAGAACTAAAACATAATGACTTTATCAATATAGGATCACATGTTTTTATTTCTCAATGTATGACCTTTGGTCATTATGAAGTTGTCATTATTCAAGTAAATGTCCATCATTACTGGACATTGTTCCTACATCCTCCAACAAGGTCATTATTAAGTCCTATTTAGGAAATAAAAAAGTTTAAGTCCTACATTAGGAAAGTCATTATGTTTTAGTCCTTTTTAGTGCTAATTTCACTATAAACTACTTATAAATTAAATATTTTTTCATCAAAATAGAATGATTTAAATTATACTCTGTAGATAAATTATTTGGACATATTCAAAACATTAGAGACATAGTTTTGTAGATAATTTCATCAAAACGGAAAAATAAATAAATCTGTTTTAAAATAAATAGGTAGATCCTGCTTATTTTCTTGAAAACGCAGAAAAACACGTCAAAATATGACTTATAGCTTAAAAATAGTTTAGAAGCTATTTTGACAAACTTATACACCCAAAGAAACACTCACTAAATTTCTAAATCTAAATAGTATTTTTGGATTCTAAAAGCTCATAGGCATTTAATTCAAATTTTAAAAATATTATATGTATATATATACATATGTGTTGTGCGCGTGTGTGTATTCAATTTGTATTTTAAAATATTTTTCTAAATCTAGAGTTATTCAAAATTGGCATTTTCTTTTTTGGTAATTCGGATTAAATTTTAAAAGGTTGAAACATATGGATATATAGGTTGAAATTTTAAAAAAATGCAAATGTGATAGAAAAAGTAAGAGAGAATATGTAAAAGTGATTGAAAAGTAAAAGAAATAGTGCAAAATGATTTTAAAATATTAAAATAGAAATAAAATATGGAAAAAATACTAAAATAGTAATTCCATATTTTTTATATCTAAAATTAGATTTACAATTCAATAATGTCACAATATATATTGACAAAAAACATTGTGAAATGGTAATATGGAATGTCACAATATCACAGTGTAAACTTTTAGTTTGGACTGAAACACATGAAACTCTTTTTTTGGGGATAAAAGTTATGTATTGTTCTTATCTGGATGATTTGTTTTTTTAAAAAATAGAAAATGTAATTTGATAGAGGTTGGCTCCAGGTCATCAGATGGTCTCATAGATTCCACGGACGGCCCCTCGCCACCTCGGCTCAAGACCACTGAGGCGAGCTCATCGACTCGGTCAGGGGGCCCAAGTGATGGGCACCCATTTGTTGGCACGTGAAGCTTCCACATGGGGACATATGTGAAACCATAAGGCTCCAACGGCCAACAACGAGAACTAAGCAATAAGGGAGTGTCATGAGCCTGCCAATGAATCCTCAAGACCAAAACAATAGCTAGGCGACAAACGAGTGTCAAATCACGATTATTATTGTTGTAGAGTGCCTTGTAAGGGATCCGAAATCAACCAAATATACTCCTACTCTGCGCACACACACTCTCTCCATTCAGTTTCTCTTCCTTATTTGACTAATCGACCCCACGGTCAGATTACTCGGTGGTTTATTACCATCATAATTAAAAAAAATAAATTAGTTGTTTCAAATTTAAAAGTGTGTCTTTTGGGAGAGACAATTAACGTAAAATCACTAATTTCTACGGAACATTTCAGATAAATATTTTAAGAAATTAATGATTTTATGTTAATACTCTGAAACTCAACAATTAACGTCAATGCTCCAAAACTTAATTATTTTTACATTGATTCTACGTAATTCCAATTAAGCAAAATGAAAAATTTTATGTAGTCATAAGATTCATACTCAATTTATTGACCTTAATACATAACCACCATGAAAGAGTTGATCTTTAAGAAAAATAGAAAAGAATCAATTATAAGTCCATGAAAAGTTACATGGGCTTTAGGATCACGAAAATACATATCAAGAGAAATACGTGACATTTTAAATGTTAGTCGTGCATATATTGCGTATAAGTTCAAAGCTACTAAAAAATAAAGAAAACACTTGAAATGTGTTACAAAAAGACCCCCTGCCTCCCACTCTGGTTTTAAACCCTGTAAATCTAAAATTTATTCCTATTTTAATAAGATAAGTTATTATGAACAGTGTTTCGCACAAAAATTAGATAATTTTAAAGTTAATAGTTTATAATCAAAATTATATTCTTTCAATAATTTCAAGGGAGATATATCGATATTTATGAAAGCATATGAGCTACATATTTACATTTATAGCCATTTTAAGAGTAAACAAATTCTTAAAAAAGAGTATAAACATGAAAAAAAGTAAAATTCAACTGATTTGACCGTTATTTAAAAAACAAAAGGGTATGAATGAAAAATAAAAACAAAAGGATAAAAACTTGATAAGATATAATAGAGTAATTTTTATGATCTATTTTTGTCATTTTATTTTAAAAATGATTGTATAACCAATTCAATTTTAATTTTCACTTTTTATACTTTTAAAATGAGAATAACTTGAAATCCATAAGTTGCATCCTTTCACAACATTTAATTGTAGAATTTATTTCTATGAGACCTATACAAGAAATACAGTTTTGATTATAAAATACTCCCTTCATTTGGGGAAGATCTTCCTATTACACGTTATGGGATCTGATCGATTTTTTTTACTTTATTTGATTTGATTTTAGCTTTAATATTTAAAATAAAATTTATGTAGTAAAAAACTGTGTGTAAAGCTCTATAGAACAAGAGACTACATGATTATATCATTTTATGAAATAAGTAGTAAAAATAATCAAACCAAGTGAGTACCTCTAACTCTGTGAGTAGTGTTTTAGAAGATCATTCTCGGATAAAGTGAGTAACAATTAAATTCTCTATTTTTTCATAAGAAAGGCTATCCACATTTTATGTAACTAAAATATAAATAAATTTCACTCCTTCCATCATTGAGTATTCATCCAATTTTAATTTTTTCGATCAAAATTAGTGAATTTTGACTTCAAATTAAACAAAAATGATACGGAGTATTAGATATTGATACAAAAAGAGTTTTACGGAGTACTAGGTTTCTTATATAAAATATTTTAAATTATTATTTTATCTAATTGATATACAATATATATTTTATTTAATTATAGGTCAAAGATTGAAATCAATTGACTAAAAAAATCAAAACAGAAAAATTTTCAGGGACGGAGATACTAGTTTTTTTTTGTATCACATTTTTTTGTTTTAAACCGGGGGGTCTAGTTGTAACACATTTAAGATAATTTCTTTATTTTTTATTAGTTGTCAATCTTACTTAACAATTGTTCAACTATCATTCAAAGTGTCACACATCTACTTCAGTTAACAGACTGGGAGGAGTGAAGTCAAGAATTTATATAGCCTATTTTTTAAAATTTACTTAACTTCATAAATATTCGTTACGAATTTAATGTAATTGATTATTACGGAGTATAGTTCATCAAATTTGAGTAAAAAGTAATCCAATTGAAACATGACAAGGTTTCCATGACATTGTTGGGCAATGTCATGAGAACCTTGGTGTTGAAAAAATTAGAAACAAATAGCCCAATCAAAAAACTTGTAATTCATAATAACAAATTATTTTAAAAAATAAAAATCAAGGATTTGTAATGATTTCAGAAAACAGCTAAGAACTGGAATTGATCGTAGATTTCTCCCAACTACATTAGTCACACTTCCGCTCTTAAAACTAGTAATTACAAAACCAAGCCAAACTAGAAGCAATGGGTTATGTATGGTGTATACCACTTGTACTTTAGGATGTTGCGATGAGGAGAGATAATCTTACACAACTACTTTAGTGGTGCAAGATCGTTATACAAATTCAATTGGTGCTCTAATTGTAAAATTGATTGTTTTTACTTCTTCTAACCCTCCCTAGTAAACCTTCTAACCCGCCTCGTTCTAAGCACACCCCCACACCCCGCCAATTTCATTGCACTAAATTCTATTGACTTTTGGGTCAAATTTTTTGTCCAAATTTGATGTAATAAACTTGGCGGGGTTATGGGCATGTGTTAGAAACGGGGTGAGCTAGAAGGTTTACGGGAAATTATAGGATAAGAAAGATCAATTTTATCCATAGAATATCATATGTGCTCTAATTAAATTGGTGTAATTGTATGGGTGACTTTCGTGGGAAAATTTGTAACTTGGCTCTTCCAGGTTTCTTTAACAATCAAAATCAACCCCACCAGGACCAGGGTGGCCGAGTATTTCTCCATCGACTCCAAATGTGTTTGCCAATGATTCGACGGCTTCTGGGAATGAGCACGCAGAGTTGTTCGATTCAAGCTCTGTACGATCTCTGCAAGAAGACCTTTCCGCCCTCTTCAACTCTCCAACCTTCTCCTCAAGCCATCCACAAACTCTCTTCCTTACTCGGTACTCTATTTCCCCCCTGCTCTTCTCTTTTTTGTATGGGATCCTCCTTAAGGATTTAATGATTAATTGAATTATGATGAAATGAAAAGGTAAATTGTCACTGTATTATTGTTATTTCAATGCTATGTTGCACGGATTCTTCAATCGGTTGTTGTTTTCCACCATCGAACTATCCTGGTTTCTTACTTGCTGATGTCTTGACAACGGAGTAGCATTTAGAATTGGGAAAAGTTCGTATTCCCTGTTCTGTTTTAGATTTCATGTATGGAATCAAATATTTGGAATGGTATTTATTTCTCGTGTTTGTTACACACTTGTACAGTTGTACCTTAGATCAACAAGACTCTAATACCATGTCAAGGAATCCACTCAACCAAAAGCTCAAGCCTGTGGTTGTGGCTCAAGAAAGGTTTTTATATTCTAATATAGTACATTGGACAATTCATGTAAATTTATTCTCTAAACGGGAGGTTGTAGGTTTGATCCCCAGTGGGGCATTGGCTCACTTTGTTTCAGTCAATAGTACTTAAAAAGATTGGATACCCCAAAAAGGCGTCTAGGTGCAAGGCTTCAATTAGTTTTTCACCTTTTGTCCTGGCTTAGGATCTCATTAAGCATGTCTCTTTTCTGCTGCCTGCCACTAGATGCACGTAGAAGGATGACAAGCAAGGTTGGCTCAACCGGGTCATATTCCTTGCATAAATGCTCATTTGGTGACACTTCCTACGGTTTTTGCAGATACAGTTAACCTTGATGATGTTGGCCTGAAAGATGAAAGTCAAGAAGATGAAAGAGGCCATGGCCTTTTTGGAATCAACATGTCTAACCGTGTAGATCGATGGGCTCAACCATTAACATATATAGATATCCACGCGGGAGAAAGTTTTACGGTATGATCTTGCCTTGTCTGTTAATCTCAATTTTGTTGTGGATGCGAGAATGTGTACATCCGTACTGACTGCAAAACTTTTTATGGAGTAGCATGTGGCAGCAGTTAACTAGGTAAGAATATTTTCCATTTCCAAGCTAACTAGCCTGTAGTTAACATTTTTAGCTAAGCATAAATTTACGTTTGGAAATAAACAGTTTGCATTTCTTGACTCTATACTCAAAATAACCTGTAAAAACATTGACTATGTTCCAACATTTAAAGAACGGATGAAGTATATAACACAAATAAGGCTTCTGGTGAACCTTTTTTCTAATTGTATCTGTGTGAATGATTTGGCTTGTGATCAGTGCCAAAATTATTGTTGACTATTCTGTCTAGATTACATTGACATTTTTATTCTTTATTTTATATTCTGAGTTGTTTCTTTTAGAGCTGGTGTTCAATTTCTACCAGGTGTTCTACTTCTCCTTGAAATACACTACTCTAGTTCATACTTAGGTCACACTTAGGTGTGTGGAGCCATACTTGCTGGATTTGATGTCACTTCTATCTCAAATTCTAAAAATCCACAAATAGACGGCTATTTCCACATAAGCGCTAGGCTTCTATTGGTCGCATGCATATCTTTTCTGGATATGACTCACCCTACACCCTTTGCATGTGGGGGGGGGGGGTCTCTTGGAAACAGTATCTTTACTTTTGAGTAGGGGTAAGGTCTTCGTACACACACCCTCCCCAAACCCACTTTTGTTGGATTATACTGGGATTGTTGTTGTTGACCTGCCCTGCACCCCTAGCTAGGGGTTTAAGATGATTACATTATTTGTGAGCTATTCAAGATTAATTTGGTAAACACTTAATTCAATTCGGATTTTGTGTAGCAAGCAGCCTTTCAACTACCTTGACTTGTTTAGGAATAAATGAGTGAATAACCAATTCACGTGGAGTCCAACTAAAGTCGAGTAATTTAGATTTTAGTACTCGACTCGAATGACTCATGAGCTTAATCAAGTTTTTTAACTATAAGTTCTTTTTCCATGTAGAGAGGTTGTATTTGGAAAACCCTCGGCTTACAAAAGAGAACGACAAATATTAGTGAAATGCAACAAATAAAGGAAGAGTGAAAGAGACACATGGGTGGGGAGAAAAGAAACATAACCATTGCACCAAAAAAGGGATGTAACCAACTGAGAACAAAATACAGCAACTACACAACAAGGACCCTACGAAAACTGACTACCTCAATATCCCTAACACGCATATAGCTACTCCTATGAAAGTCTACCCTACTACTCTAGTCCTCAACCTCCAAAGACCTCTATCTGTTGTCATGGTCTCGGTGATCTGCAAAAATCTTAAATCCAGCCTAATCACCTCATTCCAACTCTCTTCTTAGGTCTGCCTCTACCCCTTCTCAAATATCCTACAAGGCAACCTCTTGCATCTCCTTACAAGAGCATTGGGTCTACTCCGTAGGTGCCCATTTAATATGAATAAATTAGAAGCAAATCAATAATTGAGCTTTTTCAAACCAAGCTCAAAAGGTCTGGAAAGCTCAAGTTTGCCAATTCGAAAATGATTACATTCGAGTAAAGTTTTGAGCTTTGCTTTTTCATTCAAGCCCATTTTCAAACATGCACTATTTAGCTCGACTTGACTACACAATCTACCTCCTTAGTCTTGCCTATTCTTAGTCATAACCTTGTATCTCTTGTTTTTTCCCCTTTCAAATGAGATGTTTAGTTAATATTCAGACATTAAATATAGCTAACCAAGAGTGAAGAGTCTTTGTGTGTGTGTGTTACAGATTTGTATATTTTGTTTCCCGACATCTGCGGTAATTCCTCTGCATGATCACCCCGGGATGACGGTATTGAGCAAGGTTCTCTATGGTTCCTTGCATGTAAAAGCTTATGATTGGGTTGAGCCAGCTTGCATCCGCAAAACTAGCATAGCAGGTCATGATGAAGGTTAACTTCCTAACCAATTCTGATGGTTAAAGAGCTTATTTATCTTGGTGACTATTTGGTAGGTTTCTTTTTGCTCATCATCTCCAGTTTTGTTTTCTCACCAAAGGCTTGACTTATTTAACTCGAATCACCTCATAAAAACTAGTGTAGGAGTCGCTTATTTGTTCCTAAAATGAGTCAAATCATTGAAATAACACTTTCATCCTCTCTTTTCTTCACTTATTGTTTATAAAATTGTATTTTAGATAAGGAGGGTTAATCTTTCACTGCTTTTTTTATTCAACAAATCTTACATTGTTTATTACTTGTGTTTGGATAATCTAACGCAAAACCGCTGCTGGATTTTAAAGTTAGTAACACATAGTTCATCATCCTAAAATTTCACAAAAATCCATAAATGTTTCATACTTCATATAACATGTTAAATATGAGCGGTGTGATTTAGTATGGAAGAATGTCATTTTTTTGTGAAATTTTAGGATGAGAATTTATGTGCTAAATAGCTTTCAATCCAACTGTGGATTTTGCTTGAAAATGGTCAAAGTTAAAGACACAAGCGTTGTAAGAGTTTATCTATAAAAAAGTAGTGTGATGTTAAGAAGATAATTGAGCATATCTAGCCAGTTCAGCCTCGGTTTCAACATATTCACACATATTGGTCATTTTAGGCCTCCACCAAAGAGGCTCTGATACTATGAAACTGGTTTAACATAAGTTGAAACAGCCTACCGTGGAGTATATCACAAATACTATGTATGGTCTTTGGGAGCTATATTTTGAAAATTTTGTGTAAGATGAACTAATTTTATCTATAAATTTTGGCATTGCTGCAATCTTACCTCACTCATTTTTCAGTGAGATTAGCCAAGTTGGCTGTTGATAGAGTTGTGACAGCACCATCTGCACCATCTGTTTTATACCCCAATGCTGGAGGGAATCTGCATTGTTTCACCGCTGTTACGCCTTGTGCCGTCCTTGACATTCTTGCCCCTCCGTACAATGAAGCCTCTGGGAGACGGTGTACCTACTACCATGATTACCCTTACTCCAGCTTCGGTATGCACTTCTTATTTGAGTATAAAACCTTTCCTACACCTACAACTCCAAGCTTGAGTTTGGAGTTGGGTTGATTTTTTGACATGATATCAGAGACTTGTTGATCTAGAGATCACAAGTCCGATCCTAACCACCACCCAATTTTTAAAAACTTAATGTTCATAAAAGCAAATCTTGCTTGCACATGAGGGGCTTTATTATAAAAACCTTTCTTGGACCACAAGATCAAGCTTGTGGTTGAGTTGGTTACTTGACGCTTCTTTCCCGTGCTCAATTTATTGGAACAAAGGTAGGGGTATGGATGTAATTTGGTCATGTATTGCGAAATTTGTTCAGCGGGTGCAGGAGATAAAGATCATATCGTGGATGAAAAAGAAGACGATTATGCTTGGCTTACTGCAACTGATACACCGGATTATCTGCATATGCGTTCAGGAAGGTATATGGGTCCAGCCATTCGAACTTGGTAGAGCATAGCAAGATGAGCAAATGTGATCTGTTCCAACACTTTTGTACCAGGAAGCGTCCCATCAATTCGTAAAGTAAAAAAATGAGGTTCGGGTTCTATCACTTTCGTGTTTTAGATTAGATTTGGGTCTGCATCATTTGCAAGTTTGTTCACTAGTTCTTGTTCAAACTCCAACTGGTATTAGTCGGAGTCTTGTGAAAATTGGATCTGGTCAAATATCGAGAGGTCTTCTACGAAGCAAAAACGTAAGAAACTTACCCAGTTTGATACCAAGTGTTTCACAGACATGCACAAACAAACAATGATTTTCTATACGTAAGAGACAATGACTGTTTATATGTCTGTGAAACATTGTCAAACTCTTGGTGTCAAACTTGTTGTGACATTAGCACGACTCACTACGAAATGGTTCAAACTAGTAATAGTTCTTTTTTTTGTTCTGAAAAGTTATATGTATTACAGAGTACTAATTTACTATAGGAGAGCCTATAGCGCATGTTACCTTTAGACTTGATATTGCCATCTATTTTTCCAAAATTTCTTCCTTACACATATGGGTTGTGCTAGGGTGCCCCAAATAGATGCCTCCATAGTTGCCCACATGCCTTGCATAGACAGACACAGATGATAATCATTTGTGTCATAAAGATGAATATTGTCTGTGCATGAGGGCGGCCATAGAGGCATTCATTTGGAGCACCTTAGCTTTATTCTACACATATTTAGGGTAAAAATTGACTCCAATTAGAATGAGAATGCATTAAGTCTTTGCTAACAATAATATAAAAAAAGCATACAAAAAAACTAATTTTCATTATTATCTATTGAGTATATTTTTAAATACGAAAGTATGTCTAACTATGGAATCAACAAATACATTTAAAAATTGGACCTTGTAGAAATCTATTAGAGTTGTCTTCACAGACATAGGTAATTTATACCTACACAGACGACAATCATCTATGGACAAAGATGATCATCGTTTGTGTATTATAAAATCATCTGTAATTTTGATCTGGGGAAGCACCCTATTTGTTTTTTAGCATTATTCTTGAAAATTAATGACACAAAACTATATATCTAGAAATGACACATACTTAAACACCCAAAATTATATAACGTTTTAACTGATTTTGATCGATACTTGAGGCCTCAAAACTATACTCTCTCCATCCCAAAATAGATTATAATTTTTTTCTCTCCTCTCGATAACTTTTATTTATTTGTATTTTCATTGAGTGTTTGATAAAACAAAATATTCTTGTCACCTTTCGTTTTGTAGAACTTTTAACAAAGTTTTTAAATATGTGATTTTTATTTATTATTGATGTAATAATTTATAAATAAAATGATTTTAAAAAATGAAAATTTTTAGCTCGTAATTCTCAATTTGTAATCAAATTAAAGAGTTTCATTTGTGTAAATCTGTACCTGGAGGAGGTCTAAGTAGCGGAATATGCGCGCGAAATGAAGGAATTCAACGAACCAAATTAAATAATTTCAATTAATGGTTAATTCCCTGCGTTTCTCTTTCACTCATTCATTCATCCAACAAAGACTGTTACGAATTACCATAGCTAGCCATTTCAAGCCACAATCAACACCAATCCCATCATCACCATCACCATCATTCTCCATCACCATTATCATTCTCTTCACATTCTCCGATACAGCCATCAGATTTCTCGGGCCCCACTCAGAAATCTGATCGATCGCATCGGAAAAAGAAGAAGAAAAAATATACTCCGGAGTATAAAATACAATGGTTCGGGTCAGCAATGCCGTCATCGGCATCCTCAACTCCCTCGCCCTTCTCCTCGCGGTGGCGGCGATCGGGGTGGCGGTGTGGATCGAGTTCAACCCCGGCGCCACCCTGTGCCAGCGGGTCCTCCTGAGGCCGCTGGCCGTCCTCGGCATCTCCCTCCTCGCCGTGTCCGTCCTCGGGCTGATCGGCTCGTGCTTCCGCGTCTCGTTCGTGCTGTACGTGTACCTCACCGTCATGTTCCTCCTCATCCTCGGCGTCGCCGGGTTCTTGGTCTTCGCCGTCGTGGTCACGAATAAGGGCGTGGGGTCCGCCCTCTCCGGGAAGGGGTATAGGGGGGCCAGGCTCGGGGACTATTCGCATTGGCTGCAGAAGTATGTGGTGAATGCGGAGAATTGGGACGAGATTAAGAGCTGTTTGGTTGACGTCCAGTTTTGCCAGCATCTCAACGACGATCAGGTGAAAGCCGTCGATTTTTACAAACACGGCCTCTCTGCCACTCAGGTTAGTATTGTATTTTCTATTTTTACTCCGTATTTTCGTATTATTTTCTCCGGTTGAAGACATTTTAGATTGAAATTTAGCACATTTTATTACTCGGTATGCTAAAACAAAAACTTTGTTTTCCTCATATGCTAAATTTCCAATCTGTTAAAACGACAACAATTGAATTTATTTTTCAAAATTTTTTTTCCAGAAATTATTTTCTTAAATTTATTTTACATATCTCCAAAGCGACCTTCTAATAATACTATATTTGGCTTGTGGAATTCGAAAAAAAAAAGAAATTTTAAAAAAAGTTTCTGTGATTGCGGGTGAAAATTATGTACTCGAATTTTGAAGTATTTTTGTAAAAATAAAACCTATGATTTTTGAGAACATTGCCGCGAATAAATATGAATAAATGTAAACATAGAGCAAAAAAATGCATTGCATGTCTTGATGAATATAGAGTTTTTTGCTTCATTTACACTGGGTTATTCATAAAAGTCTAATGGCCTGTTTGGAAATAGCTTTAGCGATTAGCGTTAGCGTTTTCAAAAGGCTATCTACGGGCAGCTTTTAGCGTTAGCGTTTTCAAATTAATCTGCACCGTTAAAATTTTATTCAAAAAGCTGACGCTAATCGCTAACGCTATTACCAAACAGGTCCTAAAAGGTATGCTTTTCACTCGAATTTTTAGAAATACACTGTGGGTCCGTTTGGTATACAGAATTGGTAGAATTAGAATGTATTTGCACTATCAATTCCAAATCCATATAATTTTATGCTACCAAACATTAGAATTTGAATTGAATTCCTCAATTATTCTAATTCCATAGTTTGAATTTCATGTACCAAACGGGGCCTATAATTTTCCCAAAGTACCCATTTTACCTTCAAACTCTTTAAAAATGCATACATCCCCCCACCCTTTTCCACCTTTAAACTTTTAAAAGTGCACGATTATATATATATTAGTTCTAATAGTTTTATTTATTTTATTCAAGTTTGATTAAAGACGTTAAAGTGTTAAACCAAAAGAAATTCTTACGGAGTTGTGCTTTTAACCATGCACCATTTTTTTTTTAAAAAAATATAAGACTATCAATACATTTATAAAAGTTTAGGAGAAAACAATGGTGGCCTGGACTTTTGAAAGTCCAGGAAGAAAAGTATAGAAAGTAGTAATGCACATACTGCGTACTTTATTAAAAGTATAGAAACTAGTAATGCAATTTTAGAAAGTTCGGAAGGAAAGTATAGACTTTATGAAAATTTTAAAAGTAAATGACGCAAAAATATATAGAAAGAAATTTTCAAGGAGTTGTGTGTGTGTGTGTGTGTGTGTGTGAAGAAGAAGCTAAGCCAACAAGCCTCATCTTGTGGATATTCTTTTAATTTAATGTGGTACTTGGTGATGACTGATGAGTATGTACAGTCTGGTTGTTGCAAGCCACCAATCTACTGCGGGTTCGTGTTCGAGAACGCGACGAGCTGGAGGATGCCGAAGGGGGGGCCCGCGGTGCCAGACGAGGACTGCAAGAAGTGGAGCAACGACCAGACCCAGCTGTGCTTCAACTGCGACTCGTGCAAGACAATGGTGCTGGAGAACATCCGGAAGGAGTGGAAGAACCTGGCCATCCTCAACTTCTTCATCCTCGTCTTCGTTGTCTTCGTCTACTCCGTCGGGTGCTGTGCTCTGAGGAACAACAAAAGTCGAGGATACAACAAGTATAGAGGCTACCCATGAATTATTGAATTTTAATTTATATATGGACGTGACAATGCTGGTATATATATATATATGTGTGTGTGTGTTTATGAATTGCTTGATTCATTTGAATTGTGGTTTGTTATGTTAATATATGGCTTAACTGATCTGTTACAAGGATACTAAGGGGCTGTTTGTTTCAGCCGCTTAATGGTTCGGATGTCTGAATGGTTCAGCACTTAATGGTTCAGACTGTTTGTTTTAGCCTCTTAATGGTTTAGATGTCTGAATGGTTCAGACATTTGCCTTTAAATGGTTAAGTATTATACAGAGTCTGAATAGTTAAGACCTCTTATCTGAATTGATCAGATATTTGCCTCTGAATAGTTAAATAATATACTAGCTCTTAATGGTTCAGACCCCTTACTGGTTCAACACTTAATGGTCTAGACCTCATACTGATTCAGCACTAAGGCTCCGTTCCGTTCAACTTATTTTTTCTGATCTGATCTGATTCTAATAAGTTCTAATCTGATCTGGTCTGATCTGATCTGATCTGATTGGATCTGATCTGATCTGATCTGATTGGATCTGATCTGATCTGATCTGAATGAATCTGATCTGATCTGATTGGATCTGATCTGATCTGATTAATTATGATTTAATTTAAAATTTTAAATCAATAATTTAATTTGACTTTATAATAACATTTGAAAATTGTAATGATAGATCATATTATAATATAATCAACATTTTTTATTTAGTGATTATTTTTTAATAAAATAAAAATAGTCAATTCATATATTAGAATAATCATTCATATTATAATGTAATAATATTTTTATTTTATAATTATTTTTTTGTAAAATTAGAATTATACATTAGAATAAATATTTAATTTAGGTATACATTAAAAAATAATTAAATTTAGATAATCAATATATAGAAGAGATAGTATTTTTATTAAAATATCTCATCCTTATAAAAGATCAAAAGTTTAGAAACTCAAATTACAAGTAGCAATAAAAATATACTCCCTCCGTCCCCCTAAGATGTTCTCATTTTGACTTTTGGTGGTTTTTAAGGAGAGTTGAAAAAAGGTGAAAGTTTACCATAATACCCTTAATGAAAATGGGTGGAGTGTATTAAATGAGGTGGATGAGGTGTAATAAATAAAGTAAGTGGGGGTAGTTGTGGTATTTTAATTGTTAAAAAATGAAATGAGAAGATCTATTGTGGACAAAGAAAAAGGGCTATTGGGAAGATCTATGAGGGACGGAGGGAGTATTTTAAAAGTAGAATTAGATTGCTAATGTAATGATGATGATGATGATGATGATGATGATGATGATGATGATGATGATGATGATGATGATGATAATAATAATAATAATAATAATAATAATTCTTGATGAGATCTGATTTTAATAAGTTCTGATCTGATTGGATCTGATCTGATCTGATTGGATCTGATTTGATTTGATTGGATCTGATCTGATCTGATCTGATTGGATCTGATCTGATCTGATCTGGTCTGATCTGATCTGATATTAATAAAAATAAGAAAAAATAAGTTGAACGGAATGGGGCCTTACCTATTCAAGCAGCCTCTAATATTTATATGTATCCGCTCCATCATCAAGCTAAGAGTTACTTTAGCATGTCAATGGTAGGTACCGGTTAGGGCTACAATATTGACATTTAGTTTTGGGTTTAAGTTTAGCTTGTTTGAGAATGACATTAAGTTTTGGATAATTATAATGGCATAGATTAAATTTGTGAATGTTGAAGTTAAAGAGTGCCATCGGGTGAGTTTTAAAAAATGTTTGTGTAGTTGTTATCACCGGATTATATATATAGTTTGATAAAAAGTAAATATTTTTTAGATTTTTATAAAATGGGGGAAACAATTCGAAAAGATACTATCAACAATTTCATCAACTTAGGGAGCTCATGAAACATCGCCAAGAACTTGAAACAAAACAAAAAAAAGAACGAACACGCTAAGTCGAACATAAACGTATAATATGTAAGCAAACAATGCATTACTTACACTCATAAGAGTAGAAAAAAATGATTCAAAGTCATGCAATTTATTTCCATTACCGGAGGATTGTCTGGTCTATATGGATTGAAGTCATGCAATTCAATTATTCAAAGGTCCTTTTGAATATATTCCTTGAACCCAAATCTATTCAAACATAGAAAACATACTTGCCTTATAGAAAAGTGTTTATTGATTAAATTATATTATTATTTTCTACATCCAAATTTAAGTTGCATGTTTATTATTTACAAAGTCAAACTTTAATCACGTTGTTACCTTATTTGTGTGACCTATTTGACAAAAATATTTAATTTTTTCACTTCTTATTTTATAAAACTTTCGATGTAGTTTTTACATAGATAAACTTCACTTTCTTATTCCTTACCAATTTTTAAATAAATCTAATTGAAAATAACTTCTATCAAGTCTCGTAAACAAAATTAACAGACATTTCATTTTACGACGTAGGGAGTAAAATAAATGAAAATTTTATGGGTCCTAGTTTTAATTGTGTGAGCAACGTATAATTTTAACAAATGAAATTAAAAACAAATTTGCTTTGGATGAATGGAAAATATTGTACGGAGTATAATTTTCTCTTTTAAATAAATATTCAAAAAATAATAAATGAAAAATATGTTTCGGGCCGAAACATTTGGATCGGATCGGAATCCTTCAACTCCCAACTCCGAACTTCTTCAATGCAGTCATTTAAAATGGAAGCGTTTGAGCATAGCTGGAGAAAGATTGAAAGAAGAACGATTTTGTGAATTGCCGCTCCACAAACACAAACATGCCCGAAGGATTTCCGATTTGAAGAAGAAGAAGAAGAAAAAGGGCAAGTCTTTCATCTATTTTGTCGCCCTCTTATCATTTCCGATTTGTGTTTATAGAATTGAATTCTTTATTCTTATGATCGGTCATACACTTATAATAGTATTAGATCAACTTGGAATTAAACTCACTGAATTGAATTGGAATTGTAAAAATTTGATGCCTTTTTCATATAAATTGGTTGGAATTCTTATGTTGTAGTATTCTCTAATTCTTAATTTGGTGCCATTTAGAGCATATTCTCTTCAACATATTTTTACAGAGTATTTTTATTCAAATCAGACTAGATCAGATCTGATCAGAATTTATTTCAAATCAGGATCTAAGAGAACAAGCCTTTAATCCGGAAGAATTTACTCTCTCAATTATCATTAATTCAATTTGCTACCCACACATAATTGTCCTTTTGAGCATTGAGTAAACCATGTTCTTGTTTTTTAACAACAGATGAAGACAGCGAATGAGCTTCAACCTTTATCAGAAATACCCTCTCCTCTTTTATGGGAAATTCTAAGTAGGGTTCCCGTTAAGACATGTTTAACTACTTGTAAGCTTGTTTGCAAGGAATGGTATCGTATCATGAACAGTCCAGAATTCTCTTCTTTCCGCTGCCACTGTGGTGCATCTCGTTTTAACCTCTTGTTTTATAATGATTGGAGTGCTAGAAAAAACTTGGTTTTCAGTTTGGTTGAGATTGGTAAGGCATTAGATCTTGATGATTTGGGTAGATGTATTGTGGGTGTTGATCATTTTATCAAGGGTGAGCCAATAGTTGAATATGGCTTATGGTATACCAAGTCTCATTGCAATGGGGTTGTTTGTTTCGCAAATACAAAGGACTACTCCGTATGCAATTTGGTCACAGGCCAGAGTGTGAAGTTACAGAATCTTCATGAATTGAATAGTGAATCTTGTTCTTTATCTGGGTGTGAATTGGGATTCTGTCCGGTGTCAGGCAAATTCAAGGTTCTCATGATCCTTATGCACAAGGCGGAGAAAGTCTTTCTAGCAAAGATACAGACTGTGGGTAACGGTGAATGGAGGACTGTCGAAAATGTACCCTTAAAGCATCTTGGAGGCAGATATATTTGGAACGGGTGTAGTCATTGGCACGGTGACAACTGTATATGGTCTTTTGAATTTGGCAAAGAAAAGTTCTTGCGAGTCCCATATCCTGATGATGTCATGACTAAGGCCTATCAGAAGAAGAACAAAATGTTGAGCACTTTTGACTCTTGTTTATGCTTGAGTTGTTCCAACTTGGACAATGTGGCTAGTGTTGAGATCGACATATGGATTATGAAAGAGCATGGTGTGAAAGATTCTTGGGTGAAACAATTTGTCATAGTGAGTGATCCATGGTGTGTGCCTCTGGTGCGTATGGGTGAGAGAAAGATACTTGTAACAAGTCGGTGTCAGTTGTATTTATATGATCCACTAACTCACGATAAAATGAGAGTGACGTTTGAGCGTAATGGGACAAGGATTGATGCTCCACGGCTGCCGCCCATTCTACTTGTTGCAAGTTTCTCAAGATTTTAGAAATTCATCTAAATACTCATTCCTTAGTTTTATTTTTTTTCTAATTTACTTATAATTGCGACGATTTTGTGCATGCTTTGAATGCCAGTTTGATCAATGTTAGATGATACTCCGTAATGTTTTTGATCACGCGATCGGGACCCCAGTTCGGTTTCTGCCTGTTTTCTAAAGTTTGGTCTGAATATTTGCAAAACTAACTCTTATTTTATGCCTCGGGTGCTTGGGTGTTTGTTCTATCCATACCATCTTGTGTTCCTTATCAATGTTAAATGGGGAGAAATGGAGACCGATGCTTGCCTGTTCCCACTTTTTTACCAATTTTTTTTAGAATTACTTTTTGTTGGCATCGTGCGTATCTTCACTATATGTCTATATCCCCGTATTAGTATCATATTGTTCATTTTTGACACAAGGCATCAAATACAGATCTCTATTTCGTTACTACATATTAGGACCACATGTAGCTTCACCAAAATCATGCATTAGTATGATATTGTCTGCTTTAGATTATGATTAACTACTCTAATATGAAGTATAATGTGTACAAAAATAATGTTATAATATGATTTTTTTAATAAAAGACTCTTCAGAAAAAGAATAATCTAATGAAATCTCGTGAATAAAGTCTGCAGAGGCGCAGAGGATAAAGAAAGAGACCCTCTATGTTTCATACTAGCTCTTTGTGTCTAAAAGATATTAAAGTCGCCCTTTAGCTAAACAATATTTTAAAAAAAGAATGAAAAATCAAAAAATATAAATAGACAAAAATTTGTTTAGAAAAAGCGTTCTATGAGACATATGTGGGGTATTTTTTACTTTAAAAAATATGTGAAGAGCATACTTTTTTATGAAAAAACAAAAAATATAAATAGACAAAAATTTGATTAGAAAAAATGTTCTATGAGACATATGTGGAGTATTTTTTTTTTTACTTCAAAAAAGATGTGAAAAGCATATTTTTTTATGAAAATAAAAAAGTGTGTTTAGGGACTAATGGGAGGCAATAAATTATTTATAGGGGTAGAAAAAAACTGAACTTATATGGTATCTTATCAAACCGTAATGGTAACAAATTGTTTATCGTGTTTTTGAAATAAAATTATTCTTTTTTATTCCAAACTAATTTCAAATGGGACAAGACCGGGATATAGAAATCGAAAACCGATAATTGCGGACTGAATTTTTTGAGTTAACTATGGGATATCCTAAGTATATATTTTTATATTTTATTTCATCATCAACGGAGTACTCGGTATTTATATGCATTTTTTTTTAATAAAAAATTTATAAGCTGGTTTTTTAAAATGTTATTCTTTTCCACTGTAGGTGTAGGACTTCGATTTTATTCAATTCAAGACAAACTACTCACTTTTTCACATTTATGACTAGTACCATCGAGCTCGTTGTGCTCATTTATATTGATGACCTTTTGTTTTTTTTGAAAGAAAATACTTTCATTGAGGAAAAATAGCCGCATCTACAAAACATACCTCCTCATTCGAGTGCACTATGGATAGTGAATCTGCATGGCCCAAATTGGCAGCACCCAGGCTCCCTTGAATTGGTTTGGTGCTACAACAGCGTTAGACCACTCCTCAGCAATGCTTCCACCTAGGGGTGGGCACGGGTTGGGCCGGTTCAGGTTTTATATCGTCCTGCTTTTTGTATCTCTTTTTTCAAGCGTTCTTGAACAATTCAGGCTACAAGCTTATCCCTCTTTGTCCCTTAATATTTGGGAACGAGATGAAACAAAAGAGGTTCCGGTTGTCCTGCTTTGACATTGTCTCAATTCAAATTGGATATAAAAATATACTCCCTCCGTTTGGAAAAAGTGTTCCTATTTTGACTTTGTGTAAAAATAAGGAAGTGTTAAATTTTAGTTGACTTCCCATTTTGCCCTTGATGTGATATGTAAAAGTAAGATGTGATGGATATATTATTAGAGATAAAGTATGATGTGATAGGTAGGGTATGAAAAAGTAAGGGTAAAAGTGAGTTTTTAATAGAAAGTGGAAGTGTTTTGTTGGAAGTGAAAAAAATGAAAGAGGAAGTGTTTTAAAAAATGGATGGAGTAATTTGTAATACAAATGTGAGAGGAAACCTACTTTTATTTGTAAAGTAATGAAAAAAATAATGATACTGTATTTATTTAGAATGTCTTATAAAAGTCAAAACAGTAAAGAAACATGAAAAATGCTAAGACATACGTCAAAACTCAAAACTATAAACTTCATAAAAATATGAGCCACGAACTAGGGTGAGACCGGTGGATTTTATATGTTTAGTCCTAAATCATTTTTTTGAATATTTGAATGATTTAGATATTTGTTTGTATCTATGTTGAGGAAGATATAGGTCAAATTTTATTCTGATTGACTCTACAAAGTCGAAAATTGATTAACACTTCAAGATGGAGTGAGTTTTTTTAAAAGAAATTGGACCAATAAAAGCAAAAATAACTTATTATTATTTTAAAAAAATCATGAATGATCCCTAATAATAGTAATTTTTCATGTTTAAATAATCTTCAATTTTTAAATATTATCGTATAAATAGTCCTTTAAATAAAAATATGACAAAAAACTTTTTCCACATACAGTCCTTGAAAGACGGAATATGAAATAATTTCCAAAAAATTAAGGATCTTTTATGTAAAATATTAGAATTAAAGACTAAATATGGAAAATCAAGTTGAATTAGATATCATTTATTAAATTTATTTTAAAAAAAGTTGAACAAATAACAGTAACTTGTTATTATTATTGCTTGATGTTTGTATTTTGTTAAAACATGCCTCACTCTACAATAAAGGTAAAAACGTTTAATAGAATCCCGTGGATACCAATATATTTCCTCTGTCATGAAATGATCTTTCTAGACACCATTTGTATGGTTAAATTTTAATAATTTTCTTTACTGATTTTTGTTGGTTATTTAATAATATAATATAATCATGTCACTGTTGTTTTATAAAAATTTTGATATGAGTAGTTTTTAGATATATAATTTTTATTTTTGAGTTTTACACTTATAATCAAATAAATTTAACTAAGAATAACTTTGGTCAAACCTTGTAAACTAAATTGGGAAGATTATTTTAGGACGAAGGAATTAATTTATTTAAGATGCCGAGTATATAATAATGAAACTCGTTTGAAAAAATAAGAAAACAGGTTTCACTCTCTTTAGCATGAGCGTATTCTATTCTTATTTAATTTTCATATAAAAGAAACAAATCAAAATATAAAAATGTTTTTTCGCAAAAAAAATATCTCTTTTCGACAAAGTGTTCACGAAAACTATGTTCAAAATTAAATCTATATATAAATGAAAAGTGGGATTACTTTAGGCAAATTTACTTTTTACTTTTTTAATTTTAAATTTAAAATTAATATTTTTAAAAATATGACAGTACACTCTTGTTAAAAATTTGTCTAACGATTTACAAATTTTGTTTTCTATTCTTGGAAAAATATAATATTGAATTATCAAAAATATTTTAGAGAATCAAACCAGAAAGAAATTGCAATACAAAAAATGTAGTAAGCTACGGAGTATAAAATTAGTTAGTGCCATTTTGGAGAAAAAAATATTGTGTCATTTTCACAACTTTTGAATTACTATTTTGGAAAAAATTTTGTACTGAACTATCAAAAAAACACAAATTAGGTAGTTCTATTTTAGAAAGAAAATAATATAGGCAATAGAAGATTATCAAATATTTCAGAGTGTTGTTCATGAAAAAATTGCAACACAACAGAAAATGTGGTGACTTGTAAAAATAAAAGTTCCATTTTAGAGAAAACTTATCGTGTTATTTTCACAATTATTGTAATGTTGTTTCTCAAAAAAGTATTCACAAGTTTCTTAGTGCCATTTTTTAAGAAATAATGATACTCCCTCCGTTCTCAAAAACACTTCCTCTTTCATTTTTTCCACTTCCAACAAAACACTTCCCCTTTCTATTAAAAAACCACTTTTACCCTTATTTTTTCATACCCTACCTATCACATCATACTTTTTCTCTAATAATCTATCCATCACATCTTACTTTTACCCATCACATCAGGGGCAAAATTGGAAATCAACTATAATTTAACACTTCCTTATTTTTGTCCCCAAATCAAATGGGAAGGGTTTTTCCAAACGGAGGGAGTAATATAGTACTCCCTCCATCCTAATTCTTTCTTCCCAGTTTGACTTTTCTCCATTTTTAATTTTTGGCTTTTGACTTCAAATTTTACCCTCTTTAAAAAAGATTTTTTGAAATTTTTTTTGCAATCTTTCAAAATATAGAGTTAGAAGATAATTGGTGTAAATAAATGAGAGTATTAACTATTAATGTCATTTGTCACCTTTTTTTTCTAATGGGAAGGTAGTTTTAGGATGGAGAAAAAAAGAGAAGTGGGAAGAAAGTTTTAGGACAGAGGGATTATCAAATAATAATTCGAAGTGTCGTTGGAAAAAAATTGCAACTTACATATAAAATGTAGTGAATTATGAAGTAAATAAATTAGCTCTATTGTGTAGAATAATTAATTTTTTAAATTATTATCAGATAATCGAAATTGAAAAAATAATTAGTTACAAAAACACTTAAATTTGGTATTATTTTCCAAAAAAAGTTAAAAACACATTTAAATTTAAAGTTAGAACTTAAAAAAATTAAAAAAAAAGAATTTACCTAAATAATTCCCACCTTTCATTTCTTTGCGAAAACGGGTATTTTTAGACCTGTGTAAACAAGGATCCAGGCCGGGCTTAATACAAATTATTAGCCCATTAACATGGGCGGGCCTGACCCGGCCCGGATCTAATGGACTAAACTCTTTACCCATACCCACCCTTTAGCGGGCCGAACTATCCACCCGGCCCCCGTCCCGGAAAAAACATAAAAAGAATATTGAAAAAAGAAATCAATGTTTAAGATGAAGTCACCAAAAGTAGATAAACATACCCCACTGTAAACTAAGAGTTCCTATATGGTACAACCGGATGTACCTAGAGATGGGTACATCCGGGGCAGTAGTAATCATTCTGAAATATTGTGGTACTCATTTTCGCACAAATATAATTAACGTGGTATTCATTTTAAAATAATACTGTACTCATTTTCACACATTGGTTCAATATAATTATAATATTCAACTACAAATAATGTAGTGTTCATTCTGAAACAAAACGGTACTCATTTTCAAATAAATTAGTATTCATTCTCATATAAAATAAAATTCATGCCATAAATAATTTCTTTCTCTCCTTCGCCTCCGACTAGGGTTTTTATCAGCACCGAGCAGCAGCTTCCTCGGTCTAGGAGCACCTCTCTTTTCCAATCAGATTAGACCTTTCCTTTCTCCTATTCCGATCAACGCAGCCATTAGCAGCTTCTCTCGGCCAAGGAGCACCTCTCTGATTCCTATCGATGCAGCTTCTCTCGGCCTGACCCGACCCGATTAAACCTCCTTTCTCCTCAGATTCCAATCGATGCAGCTCTTCTTCTTCTTTCTACTTACCGGTTGTACCCAAAATTGGGTACAACCGGATGTATAATATAATTTGCCGTAAACTAAAGAAACAAAGTCTAGGTTCAATACTAAAAATAAATATAAGACAAATTTAAGTTTTTTGTTTGTTCATATCAAGGCAAGCAACAAAATAGCTCTTTGGACTTAATTAATGAAAGTTGATGGAAGTGGCAGTGGAGTCTCTTGAGGCCAGCATTACATATTTTTAAATTGAGGAAACTGCATCATCAAGCTTATGTAGTAACACACTGCATGCAAACTTGCCTTCCAAGAGGAGAAACCTAAAAGCCATACCACAAATAATTAATTGCAGTAGTACTGTACTTTACAACAAAAGGAAATAGAAGAAAGAGTAAGTTACCAACAAAATAACATATTATTGTGTTCGGGTATCAGCATATTCCTCATCACTTTCACTCATTGACAAATAGCAAGACTTAAATATACTTGTTGGACCTTGCAACATACAAACAAAACATCATATTCTAAAATAAAGGAAAGCAATTGAAAGCTTGAATGACAGAAAATTAGAGTCTACTCGGTTCAAATCCTTGTGCACGCAACCAATCTTCATAACATGAAAGGGCATCAACTGTTGTTGGGGAAAGAGAACTTCTACACGGGCTTATTGTTTTTTTACTCAAGCTAAATGCAGATTCGGAAGGAACTGTAGAGATAGGAACACTTAATAGATCACGAGCCAATGCTGATATAGTGACAAATCTATTTGCATTTTGCTTCCAATATTGTAAAATATTAAGGTCTTCTTTCATATTAAGTGGTTTTTCCTCCAAATAAAGATCTAGCTCAGACTTAGTTTCTGTCCTCCTTTTCTTGATCATAAATTGATACAAATCTTCATCATCTGATTCGCTATTTAATACAACTTCAGATCTGAAACGATTAGCCAACATATTTTCCCCAAGCTCAATTGGAGTTTCACAAGACTCAAGAGACTTAGAACTGTACTCATCAAGCAATTCAACTAGAGTACTCTTAATCTTAGCCACCATAGTCTTACCATATTCTTCTCCATACAGCTTCTTGTACAAAAATCCAACTCCATCTAGTTTTAAACGAGGATCTAAAACTGAAGCACATGAAAGAATGAGATTGTAATCCTACCAATACTTATCAAACTTAATTTCCATTTTATCCACCATTGTAGATAAAATACTAGGAGGGCCAGCTTCTACCTTAAGTAGCATCCTATGAATTTTCCACACTCCACAAAAGTATATATTCGAGGTTGGAGACTTAGAAGCTGAAAATTCATTGGTTACATCATAAAATACTTGCAAGAACTTCTTAAGCAAAGATACTTTTGACCACTCTTCTTCACTTAGAGCATAGTCCTTCATATCTAAGTTCTTATTAACAAAACTATCAATAGCATCACGAAAATATATAAATCGATCTAACATGGTGAAAGTAGAATTCCATCTAATGGGCATGTCTAAACGCAACTTCTTGGTAGTGTTTAGCGCAAAATTAGTGGAAGCAATCTCGTAGAACTTCTTGTTTTTAGGCATGGAATGTCTCAAATGTGACACAATCTTCCGTATCTTAATGACAGCAACATCAATCAATTTCAAACCAGCTTGCACAATCAAATTAATTATGTGGCAAGAGCACCGGATGTAAAAAAATCCCCTCGCAACATCAAAGAATTTTTCCTTAACAAGTGCCTTTTAAGAGAAGAAATCATAGTGTCATTATAGGATGCATTATCGACTGTAAAACAAAATACCTTTTCAGATATTTTCCAATCACCCAAACTCAGTAAAACCTCATCAGCAAGAGAAGCACCATCAAGTGAAGGAGATAAAGCACCAAATTTTATGATTCTCTTTTGTAGTTTCCATTGTCTATCAATCCAATGTGCAGTTATGCACATAAACTCATCACCCGTATGTTCACTCCTCCAGTTATCTGTAGTGAAACTTATACGGCCTGGAGCACATTGCAACTCTTCATGAACAATAAGCTTATGCTTCTTATATTGACTCAATATATCTCTCTGAATTGTAGTCCTACTTATTTGATGGAAATGAGGGGCAACAACACTCATAAAATACTTAAATCCTGGAGACTCCACCATACTAAATGGTTGTGCACAAGAAGCATAATATTCAAGCCTCACAAATTGCATCCAAACTAGGTAAAGGTCTGTTTAGTGACAAACTTGTACTAGTCTCTGGTCCAATTGTCACACTATTACTAATGCAAAAGTTTTTTAAATCACGATACTTACGTGCAGAACAACGATCAATATGCCTTTTGATGAGATGTGCCATTAGTACTATTAGCAGTAAAAACCTTATGACAGTGATGACAAGTTGCACGAATGTTCCCACCTCCCAAAACTTCTCTATCCATATTCTGCCAAACATCAGAAATTAATTTTTTTTCCCTTTGAGCTGCAAGTTGCATTCGTTGTGCTCCCACTACCACAAAGCTCTTCGGGAGATGCTTGGACATTTTGTACCTCTATTGAATCTCTTTGTTGTTCTTCTTCTCTTCTGTAAAAGTGAATACATCAAAACATAAATTTTAAAAAGTGAAAAGCTCTTCGGGCCGGAGGTCTCTTGCTCTTCTTGATGCATCAGCACCCAAATCCAGAACTCCAGAAGCTAATTGCCCCTTCCAGCAACTCAAAATTATTTCCTTTATTACTTATTCATTTATGATTTTATGGTTAAATAATTTGGGCTAAATTCATTAAGCATGGGCTAAGATGATTTGGGCTATTTTTTGTAGAGAGGGATGAGTGAGAACTTATCATTGTAAATGGACTAGGTAATTCATAAAGTAAATGTAATTGATAAATATGGGCGGGGCGGGCCTGCTGGCCCGGACGGGCTAAAGGTAGGTTCCATATCCGTCCAAATACAATTCAGGCTCGGGCTGACCCGCCCATATAGGTATTAAAGCATGTCCATATCCATCTTTTTTAAAGGGCGGGCTTGGCGGGCCGGACGGGCCGGCCCTTGTTTGCACAGGTCTAGTATTTTTCAAAAAAATCTATTAAGTGACCATTAGTTTTTTAACAGCGACCTAAAACTCGCACACATGCAGAAATGTGGGATTATTTCTAATGACAGTGAAAAGTGGAGTTATTTTTGAAAGAGCATGAAAATGTGGAATTATTTGAGATAATTTTTCCTTATTTTTTTTAAAAAATACTCCATAATTGATAGCCTTTACTTCATTATGACACAAGGATCCATTTTCTCTGTGTTGTGCCAGGCCCTTAATTCCTCGGGGACGACCCCGGTTAGAAAGGTAGGAACCACTTTGGGATCTAAGGAGGGGTCTCAAATAATGTGCCTTCTTTTTTGTCCCAATTTCACTCCATGCTCCACATTACATTTTCCATATTGAAAAGCTAAAAGGAAAATGTTTGCCTTGTTAGATGTGAAATTCCACAAAGAAGGAAACATAGTAGAGGAGGAATTACCTCAAAAACTACGGAGAGTATATCGCCCACCTCAGGGCCCTCAAATACCAAACTTTCTTGTTTTCAAAAGGTCGAAATAAGGAGGCTTGCAGTCCTTTCGTCCGCGAAACATCATCAACATGTGTTGCCTTAATTACAATGAAGTATACTCTGCCGCGAGGTTTATGAAAATGTAAACCCATTCTCATCATGGTCACCTTATGAAACTCAAAAGTTTCTCCCATCTAAGCACACAAAATAGTAATTAAAGACAACTTGACAGATAACTAAACAAAAAAACTTTCATAAAACCCCTTGATGAGTTGAGGTTCGGGAAAAAAGTTACTCCCCCAGTCACAATATATTTGTGAAGTTTGACTTTATTTCTGTGTCAAACAAAATAAACTTAAAGTTTCAATTAAACAAAAATTGTAATGTATATTAATATAAAATATTTTTATTAGATTTATCTTGAGAAGAACTTTTTTAATTTTATTTCATTGTACGAAAATGCAATACGAATTGCGAATAATTAAAGTTCAAAGTTTTCCCAAATTGATTTGAAAATGTTAAATTAGACAAATACACTAGGATGGAGGCAGTATTTAATAGCCTTAATAATTTGTAAATCATCCAACTAATATTTTTAACCCTAAAAGCTCCTTAATAGTTGAGGATAAAATGTACAATGAATTAAAATGTAATAATTATACCGAAAATAGAAGACTAATTAAAAAGGTTTAAGGGGGTCAAATAAATTTAATAATTCTCCGTAGTTGTTAAATACAGAAAATTACTCATAGGTGACACATGTTTTGTCGAAATGACTCTGAGGCCCCTCTATTTTTAAGAATGAAACAGAAGTCCTTAAATTTTGTTGTAATGGCTAAGAGGGAACATTTTGTCTAATACTCCCCCGGTCCCTCCGTCCCTAAATATTCACAACATTAGCTTTTTCAGCAGTCGCAGAAACTTTTGTTTATTTCGACGTTTTCATTGGTTATTTGGTAAAATAAAATATTCTTGACACTTTGTGTCTGTGTGTCTGTGTTGACTTGGTGTACACTTGGGTACCCCATGTTGGTATACCCCTCGCTTAAATTTTTTAATATCCTTGGTAAATACAAGTACAATGGCTACAATTGAAAGGGGAAAAGAGTAACCTTGTTTTGCTTGTTGAAAAAGTCAATGGCTACTCTGGCACCATCACTAGCTTCATTGAAATACCAGTCTGCCCATGGTGCGTCCGAAGGGTAGTCCAATAACGAATGGCCCATCTAAAGAAAAGAAACTAATTCAACAATCCCTTATGAACAAAGATCAAAGAAATCAAAATAATACTGCAACTACTGCGCATGAATCTCAATTTACATCACCTTTAGCTCAAAGCGTCTTCCGGAACGGGGATCATCCCCGGGATCGAACGCTTCTGTAGATAGATCAAAGAAGGAATCATCCATATCGTAATCCCGAGAGAAACAGAGCCAATTCAATCTGCTCCACTTGGAGAAATTCTCAGTCTCCCAAAAATCGCGATCCCCGACCCTGAAAATCTGCGTGAAGTCTTCTCCCTCGAGGCCCCTTCTCGCTTCATCGTCCTCGCCTTCGCTTGCCTCGTCCACCTCCATGTCTCCTCCCTCTTCTTCCACGGAGATTTGTTGATCCTTTTCTTCTTGATTTTCGGAAATCCCGTCCTCAGCGGAGATTTTTGTGTCGTCGTTCATGGCTATAGGCTATATCTGATTTTGGGGCATCCATACCGTTCGTTGAAACCCTATAGGCTATATCTGATTTTGGGGATTTGCGTAATTTCTTTAAGGTTTAGTTTGACATGCGGAATTTAAATTATGAAATTAGAATAGAAATTTTAATTTAGATTTTCGTATTTGGTAGCATAAAAATTATGTGAACTTGGAATTAATAGTGCAAAAGATAAATTAGAATTGGTGAATTTATTTATATGGAATTGAATCCCATGAAGTTTCAATTCCAATTTCATCAATTTTATATACCAAACGGACTCTAAATAATTATCATATTTTGTTTTTCATATTTAGTTCTCTATTATTAAATATTATTATGACAGTCCTTTTAAAAATGTCTTTCCACAAACAATCTTTTTTTATCATCTTTCATATAGGTGCTAATTTGAGGACTAAAATTGTAAATTTCACAATGATCATGTATCCTTCCTCTCATACACAATCTAAAAGCCGCTCCTGATGCATCGTTTACTAATTACAGTCACTTTCAACTATAATCATAGTTTACAGATTTTGTCTTTCGTCAAAATCTTGTCCACAGTCACAATCATTAGTTTTTGTATTATTCGTCTAATCGATATCAAAATACATCACTAGATAAAAGGTTGATGTCAAATTATATTTTTACACTTCAAATTAATATCAACATTATAGAAGCAAAAAAGGACTATTTGTGAAAAAGGTACATATACAAGAAGGACTACGGGGATAATTTATGATAATAGAAGACTAAATATGAAAAATCATCTGTTATAAAAAACAAATTGTGGAACTTTCTAAAATAGTCCTTGCCTTTTTCTAATTTAGTCCTCAATCAATTTTAATTGCTTACATGGTCTTTTACAATTGAGATTGCTTCCTCATGTATTCCTTCGTAAATAATGTTGGTTAAATAATGGTTAATGAATGACTATTTTGGTATTTCTATCATCTAATTTTAAAATATATTCTCGAAATGATAATTTAAATGCAAAATTAAAAAAATACATTGACTATACATAACCCATGAACATTAAAAACCTATAAAAATTAAAATTTAAATACACATCTTTAATAAAAAAAAGTCATTTTGAGAAAGTAAATCATTAGAAATGATCATTTTAATAACTTATTCTAAATTTAGCTGATAAAAAATACGAAAAAATACCATCTAATTAATCATTATTTGAGATACACTAGACTCGTACTCGTGCATTGCCTGGCCTAATTATATACTATATAATTAGAAAATGCATTTATGAAAGAAAATGATAAAATTAAATTATAATAATAACATACTACCTCCGTCCCACTCTCTTTATCCACTTTTGACTTTTGGAACTGTTCATCTAAGCACTTTGACTCATCAAATTCTCTCAATGTGTAAGCTTAAATATAGTCATGTGTGATCTTGTTTGATTTGTCTTAACATATAGATTATTAATATATAATTTCTATAATTTTTTAATATACATATTATAAGATAAAATGAATTAAAGAAGTGCATTGGATGGTGTGCCAAAAGGTAAGTGGACAAAGAGAGTGGGACGGAGGGAGTATAATCAAATAATAAAGAAATTGTAAATACAATACATGTTCATCATAAAAGATCACTTCTATTGAATCTATTCCTCTAGCCCAAGCCAGAACAAAGTAGACACAAACAGCTTGTGGCATACACATCCAAGTGGTTTGACAATTGTGAATCTTGACAAGCGCATTTCACATACTCTTTGAAATATTTTGAAACATTTTTCTAAAAGTGGGCTAAATTGGGATGAGAGATATGAAATGTTTGGAGTATAAATAGTATATATAATTGGAGAATCAATCTACTCATTAAATATCTTGATTTAGTGAATATATTTCTTTAATATGATTCGACACAAAGTATGTATGGAGCCACGTACCGACTTTTATTACGCACATGGTTCCATAGTAATACAATTCCCATTTATTTATTTTGAGTTAACATAAAGTTTGCATCGAGTCACGCACCAATATTACTACGCGCGCGGTTCCATACCAATATACTGCACATTTATTTATTTTGATTCGACAAAAAGTTTACATCGAGTCACGTACCAACTTTACTACGCACGCGGTTCCATAGCAATACACTACCTATTTATTTATTTTGATTTGACATAAAGTTTGCATCGAGTCACACACCAACATTACTACGCACGCTGTTCCATATCAATATACTACTAATTTATTTATCTTGATTTGACACAAAGTTTGCATCGAACCACACACCAACATAACTACGCACGTGGTTCCATATCAATACACTATCCATTTATTTCGATTTAACATAAAATTTGGAAAATGAAGTTATTAATCCATCCATTAAATGCTTGGAAATAAGAAAGGTATAAATTAAATGGATTTGACATAAAACACATTGAGCAATGAGATAGATTTGATACTACTTGTACTTTATGGATAAATGCACCTATGATTTGAACTGAAGATGTCCAAGCTAGCAACTGCGTCAGTCAGCAGCCCACTTGGCCCAGTCCATACTCGAACTTACTACCTGCCAGTCTGCCCACTTGTCCCGGTCCATACCCGAACTCGCTACCCCATGATTTTGGCGGGAACACTATTCCCAAAACCATCCTAGCATTGTATATAGTAGGATTACTCAGGTACTTGCCAGGGTAGGGACGGGAGTGGGAGGGGGGTTGGGGTGGGGGCTGGTTGGGGTTGGGGTTTGAGGGAGGGTTAGGGGGTAGGTATTGTCATTTTTACAAATGAGATTTTGTAAGTGCCTCAAACGAAGTAATGTAAGCAAATGACACTAGTAGTACTAATGTGGTTTTAGACTTATTCAATTAATATATCACCTTTTTCATATTTCTCTTATTGAAATCTTTGGATATCATTAGTTCCGATAGTATATTTTAAATTGGATTTTCTAAAAAAAAATAAGATAAAGTACTGTATAAGTCCATGTACTACCTACAAAGTTCAAATTAATCCATGTACTCAAAAATCATGCAATTTAGTTCCCTTACTATTTTTTTGTTCAATCACGTCATTCTATTTAGTTTTCTCATATATAGTGCCCCAAATTCTTAGCATTTTATTTTGTCATAGATGATATGAAAATATTGATTAACATAAATTTGAGTCACCGGGAGGTGCAAGATGGATGCTGAGTTTTTCTATGAATGAACCTCTAGCTCCATAGATTAACTCTTTAGTCAAATCAATTGTGAATGTCTCATTTATAGCGGAAGTTTAGGAGCTCGATTCTACTAAAAGTTTGAGGTAGATTTATTGGAAACCTCAGGTGATCAAGAGCCTTATGTCGAGTTAAAGCAAAACCAATGAAATTAATCAAACAATGATCAAGAAGTTTGTAGAACACTAGAATTGATCAATTAATATGTGATGACTCGTTTTGCACAGAAACTTAGGAACTTGGAGAGACAAAAGAGTTTGGAACTTGAGAGACAAAAGAGTTTGGATATACTTCATGAGATGGGCTCTTAGGTCATCTTTTCTCCAACTTACTTTTTTACTTATTATTTATTCTTACTAGAATTAGATTAAATCAGATCATATCAGATCAGAAATGATGGGTGTATTTCACCCATGACCGGTCAAGGGTCCGAATCAGAAAGTTGACCGGTCAAAGAAGTCGAACTCGAAAGGGAGATCTGAATCGTCAGCAAAGGGATGGCTGGTTGACCAGAAAGTTGACCGGTACACTTCGGGTTAGTATACCGGTCAAACTACTCCATCGCCTAAATTCGTCCTCCGGAGTTAGCCAGACCAGCCCTCAAAGATCACCCGGTCTAGTTTCCGAAGATCGGAGAGTGTCGGCAGGAGGAATCCAAAAGGATTTGGACTATAGTGGTTGGCGTTGCGGAGATGCTGAGGGAATATTTCCGAACCAGAACACGACGAAGGCGCAGCCCCCCACGCAAGATGACGAGGCAGTACAGGACCAGTCACCTCGCAGCACATCAGCAGCGTGCCTCCATGTGGGCGCACGTGGCCATGTCCCCCCTTTTAGCCTAGTATAAATACTCATGTAAACCTCAGAAAGAAGGATCCGAATTCACTCTCTCTAAACTCCCTTGTAAAAGTGACCGTGCATTCTTTGTTTTAATACAATTCGGACTACAGGTGTTCCACCTAAAGTCCTACCGGTCGTTCCGAGTGTTTTTACCTTCTTTACTTTACTGAATCAAGCCGACTATTCTGGACCCGGTCTAGTATAGTTTGACCGGTCAAGTAATTTACACCATCATTTTTGGCGCCGACCGTGGGACCGTTAAGGTTTCCTCCTAAATACAAACCTACCCACAAAAACACCACTCAAAATGTCTTCCAGCCAGCAAATCAACGCTACCTCTGCTCAGGTGCAAGCCACCACTGAGGGTACCAGCATCCCCATGGTTGCTACCCTGCCAGCCGTTTCAACTCCGGTTTTGCCGTTGGGACTAAGCTCGGTCCCAACACCCAGCATGGTAAGCCCATTCACGGCCCCCGTCCCTTCCGCTGGACCGAGGGTCAGTTTCCCACCAAGCATGACTCAGTTCATGAATGACCCAGCTAACCTGCAGGCCATCCAAGGCTTTGGCCAGGTCATGGCCATGTGCCAACAGAATGGGGGAATGCCTTTCCTCCCAGGGATGTTTCCATTCGCCCTTCCAGGTGCTGGAACGGTGCCCCTTCAAGCTCCGATGGCAGTGAGGCCATTCCAGACGCCGGTGCCGCAACCATCACCTTTCCAACCACAGCTGGTCAGCACCATGGCACCTGTCAACTTGACTGGTGCGCTCAACGCCGCAGGGCCGTCGCGTCCCCCGCAAGGTACGAATCCATTAATCACCCCTGATGGTCACTGCGTCTCAGTGGAGAGCGGAGACGATGAGTGGGACATTCCAAGGACCCACAAGAAGAAGAAGGGAAAAACCATCCGACCCGCCACCTCCCGAAACTCCGCCTTCGAAAGGCTGGGGGATAGGGAGGAGGGCCAGAGAAAATCAGCCAAGCTAAGGTTGGGGCAAAGCGTTGCCCATGTCAGCGCGTTTGCCCGGTTAGGCGAGATGAGGGAGGCCGAGCCTGCCCGCACCCAACGCTCCCGGTCAAACCGGCAGGAGCCAGCCAGGACGAGGGCCTCTCGTCAGGAGGAAGAGGCAGAAAGCCAACCCAGGGTACCGGTGGCTAACCGGTTAACCACCCCCAATGATCGCGTCCAGCAGATGGAGGCAAAGCTGGAGAGGCTGGAGAAGAAGGTTGGAGATAAGAATGACCGGGACAAACCCCTCGCAGGGTCCCCGTTCACTACAAGGGTCCACCTGACACCTTTCCCACGAAAGGTCAAGATAGACACCCCAAGGTTTACCGGCAAGGAGGATCCAGAAATACATTTGGATTCTTTCAACCAAAGTGCAACTATGAATGGTTGTACGGATGAAGAAAAGTGCCTCCTTTTCTTCCAAACCCTGCGGAATCGAGCTACTGAATGGTTCAACAAACTTCGCCCGGGAAGTATTGACTCATTCAGTGACTTGGCCTCAAAATTTAAGGCCAAGTTCCAGGAAAACTGTACTAATAAGAAGAAATTCACCTATCTTAGTACAGCCGGGCAGAGGGAATCTGAGAACCTCACTCACTTCCTTACACGGTGGAAGGAGGAGGTAGACAAGGTTGAGGAGATGGACGACAAGACGGTGCTGTCCCTCCTCCTGAACGGCTTACGTGCCGGGGAACTATACAAGGAATTCTGCCGAAAACCCCCGGCCACGTATCAGGAAGCCTACCATACTGCATGGGAGTTCGCCGAGGCTAAGACTCAACTCCGGGCAAAGAAAGAAGCCGAGCATGGTTACAAGCCTAAGCCGGTGCAAGTCAAGAAGGAAGAAGTGCCGGTACCCAGCCGGCCAAGGCACCACTATGACCCGATAGTCCGAGTGGTCAATTCAGAAGAATGCCAGGAGATCAGGAAAGCACTGGTCAATCCTCCGGACAATCCTACCGGTCAATCTGGGCGTCAGTGGTCGGGCACCTATTGTTCATACCACAGGTCAGATTCCCATAGCACTTCCGAATGCAAGAGTGTTAAGGGGGTAATCCGGAAAATGATAGGCAGCGGAGAACTGGGCAAAGAATATTTGCAGAAAGCCCAGGAGAAGAGTCATCAATGGGTTAGACCATCTTTCCCGGAGGATGACTGGGACAACGACCGGCGGAGGAATAACCGTCCGAAGGAGCGGCAACTTGCCCCTGAAAAGGAACACATCGGCATGATCTTCGGTGGACCTGAGGGTGGAGACTCAACCGCGCAACGGAAGAACTGGTTCGCAGCATTTACGTTGGTGAGGTGAGTACCGAACCGGCCAGGCGTAAGTATCCCAGGAGGGAGCCAATAGTCTTCACTGACCGGGACCTCCCTCCTACCGGTGAGGATCACAATGATCCATTGGTCATCACCATGGACATCAACGGGGTGGACGTCACCCGGGTACTTGTTGACACCAGCAGCAGTGTCAACATCCTATACCTGGAGACTTTCCAAAAACTCAGGTTGTGTCGAACACAACTTGAACCCCTCAAAACTCCTCTCTCAGGTTTCACGGGAGACACAGTGGAAGCTGAGGGGTCCATAGTTCTACCGGTCGAACTAGGATCGGGCGAAAAGACCGTGTGGAAGAAAATGCGGTTCATCGTTGTGGACATCAAATGCGTCCACAACGCCATCCTTGGAAGGCCTGGCATCAACAAGGTTGGGGCGGTGATTTCCATGCCTCACCTATGCATGAGGTTCCACACTCCAGGCGATGTGGGAGAAGTGAGGGGCGACCAGAGGAATGCCCGGGAGTGCTATGCCCGGGCGGTTAAAAAGATGACTAAGGGGGTCAACGTCATCTCCAAAGAAATCACCAAGGGAGAGACCCGGGAGAAATTGGAGCCCGAGGCCGAGACGGTGGAAATCGAACTTCACCCGGGTGATTCTTCAAGGATGGTCAGAATCGGAGCCAACCTCCCAGAAGATCTCAAGGCAGAGATTACACGGGTGCTCCAAGAGTACGCGAGCATATTTGCATGGAGCGTGGCAGATATGCCTGGAATTGACCGCTCAATCATCTGTCACTGGTTGGCAGTTAAGGAGGGAAGTCGACCGGTACGCCAGAAGAAAAGGTACTTGGCCAGCGACCGGCGAGACTTCGTCAAGAAGGAGGTGAAGGACCTCCTTAGTGTTGGTCACATTCGGGAAGTTAAATACCCGGATTGGCTGGCCAACGTTGTCCTTGCTCCCAAAGGCGACACATGGAGAATGTGTGTGGATTATACGGACTTGAACAAGGGTTGTCCGATGGATTCATACCCCCTCCCCAGTCCTGATCAAATGGTGGACGAAACTGCGGGGTGCGAACTCCTGAGTTTCATGGATGCCTTCAAGGGCTACCACCAAATCTACATGGCCAAGGAGGATGAAGAGAAGACGTCATTCCTCACACCCGAAGGAACCTACTGTTACCGGGTAATGGCGTTTGGCTTGAAGAATTCGGGGGCAACCTACCAGCGCATGGTGAACAAGCTCTTCAAGCCACTACTGGGAAAGACCATGGAGGCATACGTCGACCACATGCTAATCAAAAGCCAGGTATCTCTCAATCACCCGGTTGATATGCGCGCCACATTCGATATCATGGCAAGATACAACCTCCGGTTGAATCCCAAGAAGTGCGTCTTCGCGGTTCATGCCGGGAAGTTCTTGGGGTTCATGGTGACCAAGAGAGGAATAGAGCCCAACCCAGAAAAAATTCGGGCTATCACTGAAATGCAGGCCCCACATCTGTGAGGGATGTCCAGAAGTTGACCGGTCGTCTAGCGGCACTCAGCCGGTTCCTTTCCCGGTCAGCTGAAAGGTCCCTGCCTTTCTTCAAAGTCCTGAAGAAGGCCAACACTTTTGCATGGGATGAAGAGTGCCAGAGGGCATTCGAGGAGCTGAAAGAATACCTAGTGTCAGATAATGTATTGTCTAAACCCCAGCCGGGTGAAACTCTGTATCTGTACCTGGGAATTTCCCCAAATGTTGTAAGCTCTGTTTGAATAAGAGATGATGGGGCACAAAAGCCTATTTATTATGTGAGCAAAGCACTAAACGGAGCTGAAAGTAGATACACGGCGATGGAAAAAACAGCCTACCGCTGGGTGCAGTAGAAGTCTTGACTGACCAACCGCTGGGTGCAGTGTTGCGAAATTCAACATCCTCCGGGAGAATGGTAAAGTGGGCCATGATGTTAACTCAGTTTAACATTGAGTACCGGCCAAGGTCAGCAATCAAAGGACAGGCCCTTGCAGATTTCTTGGTAGAAATGACCGGTCTAACTCCAGACCTACCGGTCGACAAGCCTACCGAGCAATGGTGGGAGATGGCAGTAGATGGAGCATCTGGTCCTAAAGGTTACGGGGGTGGTGTAGTGTTTACCACCCCAGAAGGTTTCAAGATCTACCATGCAATCGTTTTCAACTTCAAGCTGACAAACAACGAGGCAGAATACGAAGCTCTGGCTGGAGGGCTCAGACTTGCCCAAGCCCTGAAGATCGACCGGGTCAGTATCAAATCTGATTCCAGTTTGATCGTTGGACAAGTGACCGGTAACATGGAAGCCAGAGAAGGGCGAATGGCGCAATACAAGGACCTGGTGCTTGCCTTGTTGAAAGGCTGTGAGGAATTCAAGATCGCCCAAATCCCCCGGGCGGAAAATGCAGATGCAGACCTTCTCTCCAAATTGACGCAGTATGCTCCCGAGCATGTTTCAAAACTTGCCCGGGTAGAAATTCTTGATCATGCCAGCATTGAAAAATTGGAAGTAGCCGCCATAGCAGGAGCAAGCCAACCTGACCGGTCAAACTTGGTCGGGGCGGATGACCACTGGATGTATGATCTGATGGAATATCTGATGGACGGGACCTTGCCGGAACAAGATGACCGGGCAAGAAAAGTGAAGCTCAGGGCACCCTGGTTCCAAGTCCTTGACGGAAAGCTGTACAAGAGGGCGTTCGGGGGACCCCTCCTGAGGTGCCTAACCAACCGGGAGGCTGAACGGGTCATAGCAGAAGTCCATGAAGGTGTATGCGCAGCGCATCAAATGTCCCGCACTCTTTCCCAACGCATCATCTTGTTGGGGTATTACTGGCCAACAATCGTCCAGGACTGTGAGAGGTATGTTCAGAAATGCAGAACGTGCCAAGTAGTTTATAAGTATCCCGGTAGGCCAGCAACCTACTATCACCCCGTATCGAATGTCATCCCATTCGCTAGATTTGGGGTTGATATTATTGGAGCCTTCCCAGTCGCCCAAGGAAGGAAGAAATTTGTAATCGTGGCCATTGATTACTTCACTAAATGGATCGAAGCCGAAGCGTTGGCCAACATCACCATGCAACAATGCAAAAAATTCATTTGGAAGAACATCATCACAAGATTTGGGGCTCCCATGAACCTAATCACCGACAACGGCCCACAATTCCGAAATCCAAGATTCACCGAATACTTGGAGGGTTTCGGAATCAAGCACAATCGCTCTTCGGTGGCGTACCCCCAAGGAAATGGCCAGGTGGAAAATGCCAATCGAACAATTGTGGATGGTCTAAAGAAGCGGCTGGGAGAAGCAAGAAACAAGTGGCTGGAGGAGCTCCCACATATCATCTGGGCGTTTCGAGTAACACCCAGGAGGGCTCATGGGGAAACTCCCTTCTCCCTAACCTATGGGTGCGAAGCGAGGCTACCCATCGAAGCTGAATTCCCAACGTTCCGGGAGTCAAATTATCAACCCCAGCAGAATGAGGAAGATCACTTGGCCGAACTCAACTTGGTCGAAGAGCGAAGAATGGCCGCGGAAGTTAAAATGAGCACATACCAGCAAGTTGTGAAGAAATACCACGACAACAGGGTTGGGCCGCGATATTTTCAAGTCGGTGATGAAGTCCTACGCAGAAGGGAGGCTAGTAGACCGGGAGACGGAGGAAAGCTGGCCAAGAACTGGGAAGGACCTTACCGGGTGAGAGCTATCATTCGCCCGGGAACCTACCGGTTAGAAACTCTTGATGGTGTGCCGGTAGAACGAACCTGGAATTCTCACCATCTTCGCAAGTTCTACAAGTGATTGTAATACTAGGCAAGGCCTTCTTAAATTATCAATCAAATTAAGGTTCAATACTCTACATGGTAGCAGCAGAGTTGATAGGTCGAACCTATCCTAGGAGGGCTTCCCAGGTGGATCGGATCCATTCGGATAAGCCAACTGAGACACAGGCCCGGACCTGGCATGCTGGTTACTACACCGGTCTTGCTCAGTATAATAGAAAAAATATAAAACCCGGAAGAGGGGCCCGGAAGAGGGTATGCCTGCAAGAGGGCTGGACCTGGAAGAAGGTTCGAACCATACTTACACGGGCCCATGAGGTTTGACCGGCGTTGGGGAATCAGCCAACGCCGTCAAACTGATTGGGGACTAAAAGATGCCCATTAAAAGAAATAGAAGGGGATCGTCCACCGTGGCGCATCCTGTTTTCCCCTTCTCAGGGAAGACTTGAACGGGGGGATGAGCTAAGGCCTTCCCGGGATGGTAGAAATCAAAGGGCCATTAAAAGACTTAATCACCCGGAAGAGGGGGCCCTGGAAGAAGGGTGCATTTGAACCTTGGAGAGGGTTCGAAACCATTCGAACATGGTTAATTCTCTAGTATTCTTACCGGTTAAGGATACTTCAAGAAATTACTAGGTTACAGGTGTTCCATCTACAACCTACCGGTCATAAAAAAAAAAGAATACCCCGGTTGGGTATTGATATAGAGGAACTTCGAAAGTTCCACAAGGCGAAGCAGTTCACCGGGCAGACCGTGGAGAAGGGACCTACCGGTCAAACTTTGCTTCACTTTCAAAACAAGAACGAAGGTGTTCAAAAGCCAAAAAGAAGTTTAGCCGGTCAATCATTCTTCAAACTGACCACCAAGTTGGAGTTCAACCGGTCAAAGTTATTCGAGCTGAATTTTCAAGTAAAGTGATCAAGAAAAACTTGGAAGATCTACCGGTCGAAAACAATTGGAAAGTGGCCTGAAATATCTACCGGTCGGAATTTCTATGATGGTATTCTAAGAAGCAATAAAAGGTAACAATCATGGTGCAAGCAGATATGGAAGGTTAACCGGCACGGAAATTAAGCATTGCATTCAAACAAAACAAGAAAATTAATTGTTTACAAGTACGCTGGGCATCCCCGGGGAAATTTCCAGTTTCAAGTTTACAAAAAAGAACCGGGCACAGCCGGGGAGATTTTCAATTCAAGGGGAAGGGAGGTGCAGGCTCATCATCTGGGATGGGGGCCAGACCGTATGAATCAGCAGTGAAGTCCGGGTCCCGCTCGGCGAGGATCGCATGGGTGGCCTCCCGGCCTCGTTTTTTGCCAGACATGAAACCGTAGGAGCCAATCTGGGTAATCATCTCTTTCCCTTGCTCCTCCCGGTAGAGCAGCTTGAAGCCTTCCATCGTCCTTTCCTAAGAAGAAGTAAGTACTCGGGCAGCTTCCACCAAGTTCTCCTCCATCCACTGGCGGGCCCTACCGGGAAACTCTCGCTCCTTGGCCTCCAACTCCTCCATCAGCTTCAGGTTTTCTTCCTTCAGCTGGAGAGTCTCCGCCTTTGCCCCCCGGCAATCGCTGAAAGATTGGCCATCTCATCTAGCTGCCGGGCCGTCAGCTCCTTAAGCTCCCGGTTATGGGCCTCGAACCTCTTCAACTTTTCTTCCAGCTGGGCTAACCGGGAGGAAGAATCTTCGGTGAGCTGTTCCAAGGCGTCGGACCTGACTTCGCCCATCTATATGTCGAAAAGCACGCCGGTTAGGGCAATGATCAAGCAACAAAGTCAAGAAGACGTACCGGATAAGTGTTACCTCTTTCAGCTTGAGGGTCAATTTGACCCAGAGTTCCTCCAGTGACTCTTCAGCCGGGGCGTTCTCTCCCCTTATCTTCTTGACTGAAGGATGGGTGGTGGCCGCATGCTTCACTCTCCTTTTTCCTTTTCCCTTACTGGGGAAGGATTCACCGCATCCTTCCCTGTCTGAGCCGCCTCCCCGGTCAGAGGAGTTTCCTCCTCAGAATGGATCTCAACCGTCTCCTTCTGGACCGGTATTGTTTTTGAAGATGGACCGGCAGAAGAAGGTCCACCGGTCGTCTTGGGAATGCCGTAGGACCTGAAATTCATATCTGCGGAACAAATGGAGAAGTATAAGTAATTCAACTATGACCGGTGATATTGAACGAAAGAATTAAAGATACCTGGGTGGCTGGGGCCCCCGGCCTCAGCAGTGTTGCCCGGGGAGGGTACCCCGTGCCCCGCTGCCTCCTGGGCCTGAGGGGTACCCTTGCCACCCGGTTGGATCCTCCAGATCCAGGCCCCATAGTGGAACATCTGCCCGGTGAAGGGGTCCCCCTGGAGAAGCTTCTCTAAACTCTCCTCCAAGTCAGGAGCTCTGGCCGGCTCGGTATACTGTGACTTCAGAATATGGTCGTTCCACCTTATCCCGGCCAGGGGGGAAACATCGGGAAATTTTATGAAAACAAATTTCTCCTTCCACTGCTGGTTGCTTTGTGGAAGGTCGGAGATGAATTGGCGACCATTGCGGCCTCTGAAGTAAACATAACCGTCATAACCTGACTTACCGGGGAGGACTTCAAAAAGATAGAGAAACAAGCGAAGGGAGGGATCGATTTTGAGCTCAACACAGATGTTTACGAAAGCATTAAGGAACCGGTGGGCATTGGGTGTAATTTGCCCGGGTAGAATTTTGAAACAACGGCACAATTCAATCAAAAGGGGACGAAGGGGGAAGACGGTCCCACTCTCTAGAGAAATGATGTGAAAACCTACCCTATCGTCTCGATGGGGCTCGATGATGTTGGGCCAGTTGGGGTCATACTCGAGAACATACCCCGCCGGGAGATTCCTGCGGGCTTTATTTTGAGCAATCTTAGAAACCCGGGGAGGAATGTCTAAGGGGTAACTGGTAGGGAGAGGAGAATAACCGGCTGCTTCCAGCCGGTCCTCCCATGCCTCGTACGACTCATTTTCAGGGTCATAGGGAGCCGGTTCATCTTCCACCGGTGCATCCCTCTCCTGAAAAACCTGACCGGGCATCTGATTTACCGGCTGCGGTTCAGGGATGTTGGGATTTGGAATCGACCGGGGTTGAGGAATGGGGGAAGACGACCCGGTCGAAGAAGAAGAGGAAAGGGATTCCTCGGATGCGCGGGCATCCGAGGCGGAAATGTCTTGACTATCTGGGGAAGACATTTACCGGGAAGAAAAATGGAGAAAAGAAAGCTAATAAGAAGAGGAGAGAAGCTTACTTGGCTCGGAGGGCTAGGAAGCTAAAGCGGAGAGAACGACCGGTGAAACTCAGAAGGGTCGCGCGAGAAGAAGTGGAGGAATGAATGGGTTGAAGACCTTTATATAGGAGGAGAGGAGGCCAAATGGAGCGATGTGGCCACGCGAGAACACGCCGCGTCAGGCGGCGCAATGATGGCGCATGGGGAAGGCGATGGGACGCGACTGCTGCAATGGCCAGCGCCAAACACGTGTCAAAGTCGACAGTTCAAATTTTGAATTTGAAATATTCGAGCGGGAAAAATTAGAAATTTAAATTTAAAAGTCCTGTTTCAGTATTTTTACTTCCCGCTTATGACAAAATTGCATAACCGAGAAGTGGAGGGCTTATTGATGGGTGTATTTCACCCATGACCGGTCAAGGGTCCGAATCAGAAAGTTGACCGGTCAAAGAAGTCGAACTCGAAAGGGAGATCTGAATCGTCAGCAAAGGGATGGCTAATTGACCAGAAAGTTGACCGGTACACTTCGGGTTAGTATACCGGTCAAACTACTCCATCGCCTGAATTCGTCCTCCGGAGTTAGCCAGACCAGCCCTCAAAGATCACTCGGTCTAGTTTCCGAAGATCGGAGAGTGTCGGCAGGAGGAATCCAAAAGGATTTGGACTATAGTGGTTGGCGTTGCGGAGATGCTGAGGGAATATTTCCGAACCAGAACACGACGAAGGCGCAGCCCCCCACGCAAGATGACAAGGCAGTACAGGACCAGTCACCTCGCAGCACATCAGCAGCGTGCCTCCATGTGGGTGCACGTGGCCATGTCCCCCCTTTTAGCCTAGTATAAATCCTATATATATATGTAAAGTAGAGTTCCATTGTTGTAGTGTTGACATGTGGCATGCCACATGTGCATCCACTAATGAGGTGGATATATGCATTTCTCATTTAGATTTTTTTAAAAGATCTTTGAATACATTTGTATAAATCTTTTTCATTTTTTAATAATTCTATAAATATATATTTCACCATTGTAAAATATACTATATATATATATATGCATATTTATTAATTAAATACTTTGTTTCAAAAATTTTATCTTATTACATTATTTATTTTATTTCTACATATATTTTTTAACAAAGTAAATAGAATAAAATTGGTTTAATTGAAGGGTGACAACTGACAATTGACAAGTGACATTATGACACATATACATTCTTTAATAATGTACCATTATGTAATTATTAATCCACTTTTTATTAAATTATTTTATTAATTGAAACTATTTTTATTAGTACGGAGTACTTAATTAAATGACCATTAATTTTGTAGAATTTGTTTGTTTTTAAATTAACATATCAATTATATTTCACCAGTTTAAAATATATTTTGTCACTATCAAAAAACTAAAACAACTAAAATTATATTTATAGAATCTCAAAAATTTAGAGTATATACGAGCCCGTGCGAAGCACGGGGTTAACACTAGTACTCATGTAAACCTCAGAAAGAAGGATCCGAATTCACTCTCTCTAAACTCCCTTGTAAAAGTGACCGTGCATTCTTTGTTTTAATACAATTCGGGCTACAGGTGTTCCACCTAAAGTCCTACCGGTCGTTCCGAGTGTTTTTACCTTCTTTACTTTACTGAATCAAGCCGACTATTCTGGACCCGGTCTAGTATAGTTTGACCGGTCAAGTAATTTACACCATCAAGAAATAGTTTTAAATATAACTAGATTCAGATTAGATCATATCAGATCAAAACTTATTCCAATCAGATTAGAACCAATCAGATTAGTGGTTTAAAATTAGTCCAACGCAAGTTTGGAAAATTGAGTATAAATTAAAGAAATTATATTTTTCTTGCTTGTGCTAAAATATTGTGTTTATATACTTATTTTACTTTTAGGAAATAAATACTCCGTATGTCGTTTAAAAAAAAACATCTAAAGTAATGTTGGTTTCGTATTTGTCATCATTTATAATTTATATTTTATACCATACATATTCGTAAAGAGAGTGTACGTTTCATCAAACGGTTATGCTACACTTACATCACAAATTGTACCCCATTTATATATACCGCAGTTATACACAATCATTTTGATGGTTTACACCAACACAAGTGTTGGTGCGTTAATAAAAATTTACACGGACACAAAATGTTGGTGCATTAATAAAAATTAGTTTTACACCAACACAAAGTGTTGGTGGAAAGCTACGGGGTACAAAGTGGGATACAAAACATGGGTACAAATATTACTCATAAATGACTCCAAACTTTTGTAGTTTTAGGCCACGGACATTTATTTAACCTATTTGTTTTAGCTTTTTTTGTCAACAAAACTTTTTGTTGGGGCTTAAAATGAAGGTTTATGGGATGAGATGATTCTAATTTTGAGAGTGTAAAATGAGGGCTATGCAACAAATTTTGAAATGTATTTTGGATAGAGTTTATGAGTGATGCTTACATGGTGCTGAGGTTCACATTTAAAAAAGTTCACATTTAAAAATGTAGGCCTCCTCACATTTTCATGTGCTTGAATGTGAAAATTTTCATTTTTGCAATACACCTGTTTTTTAATCAAACAAATGCAATAAGGTCTATAAAATGAGCATAAACATTATATTCACGGAAGAATTTGTCAGAGTTAGTCAATTAGTAAAAATAAGGAAATTCTCAAAACATTCTTTTCTAGTAAAGCATTTTCCTAATTCAATCTTCAATAAGTAATAATTACTTACTCCCTCCGTCCCAAAAAGATTTACACCTTTCAAAAAAAATTGTGTCCCACGATCTCCTACCCATTTCTATTAAAAAACCACTTTTACCCCTTACTTTTTCAAATCCTACCTATCACATCATACCTTTTTCCTAATAATCTACACATCACATCCTACTTTTACCCATCACATCAAGGGTATTTTTGAAAAGTCAACACAAAATTATCCCTCCTTTAATTTCAACTTTAGTCAAAACGTGTAAATCTTTTTGAGACGGAGGGAGTATTTGATATTTCATAATTGAGATATTTTTCTTCGATAATCCTCAATGAATAATAAATACTAACACGATACTTTATAATCGAGATCTTTCCCATGGCAGTCTTCCGATAATTAATTGGGTGATAGTATTATAAATATAAGAGCAAAGGGGTGATTTGGACATATATAGACTATTTGGCAACTTCTGAAAGGGTAAGTGCTGAATCAGTAAGAGATCTGAACCATTAAGTGCTGAACCAGTAAGAAGTCTGAACCATTAAGAGCTAGTATATTTCTTAACTATTCAGAGGCAAATGTCTGATCAATTCAGATAAGAGGTATTAACCATTCAGACTCTGTATAATACTTAACCATTCAGAGGCAAATCTCTTAACCATTCAGACTTCTGAACCATATAGAGGCTGAAACAAACAGTCTGAACCATTAAGTGCTGAACCATTCAGACATCTGAATCATTAAGAGGTTGAAGTCATGAAACCCTAAGTAGAGCGTATTATCCGTCATTTGGTAGCCACCTCATCATAGACTCCATGACTTTAAAATGGTATCCTGCATAAATAAAGCTCCCCTCATTATCACAATGAATTTTTTTAAATATTATTTTATTAAATTTTAATTAAAAGTAGAAGATGATTGGTTAGAGTAAAGAGGGCATAACGTTATGCAGATAGCGCCTTGAATTGTTTTGTGGACTATAACACCAAAGGGGGTGGGGATAGGGGCTCTATCTTGGACATGAAGCCCACTGTGGTCTGTGGAGAGGCTTAAAAGAGAAAAATGAACATGGTGTTATGAGAGCATGTGCAGCGGCGTGGTGAATTACTCCCACGCCTTGCGAGATCAGCTTCAACATGCGTGGATGAGGCGAGGCAAAGCAATTTCTCCTCTTTCTCCGTGTCAAGCGCGAGGCATCTCCTTCTCATTTTTTTTATTTTTTGTTAATTTTTTTTTACAGTAATTTTTTTAATTTATTTATTTTTTTTAAATAAGAAATATTTTTAAAAGGAGTATATCTATTTTTTATTTGGAAAAAAATATAAACAAAATAAATTTAAATAATTAAAACATGTGAAAAAATGTAAAATTGATAAAAACTATGACTTGCCACTACATGACATACCACTCCACTCACGTGCCACACGCTGACTAGATTGTTTTTAATTAGTTGAAATCTTCCACATCATCGTGTGTCATTCTACTTCTTACTTGCCATTGTGAATGCTCTGAGTATGGCGCCACGCCCCCTTCCCCTTACTTTACTCCCTCCAATTATATTTTTACACTTCATCTCTCTCACATTTAGTTTAATTTAATTTAAAAAAATATTAATAGCTATGAGGCTTTTTGTACTACATTGCTTCTTTTGTCCCGGAGCCCCTTGACGAGGTAGCTGCCACATGGCGGATAATGCCTCTTTTACAGTTTCATGACTACACATGGTACGGTGTAAGTCAACAAAAGTGTGAAATTCGGCATCAAATTACCAAAATAGAGCACCATTTGAAAAAATGTGTGGGCTTTGGGGAAGATTTTTTTAGGACATGTCCATGCATACAAAAATTGAATCCTAGCCAATCCTAGCAATTTTGTAGGACTCTTGATAGCATTGGAAAAGAACTAGACAATGGGCTTGGTCTCGCTTTGGAGGGACCATCTCAAGTTGACAAAAAATTAAAGCTTCTTTAACACCTTATGTAGTCATGAAGCCTTAAGATGAGCGTCCTCATAATCGGTTCCGTGACATAAAAGTTCTGTAGTACATAAAACCTCATAAAACCTCATCAGTCATCATGATATCACTTTTTCAAATAAATATTTTAAAATGATGATGTGTAAAATATACATTGGATGGTAGGGGTGAGCATCGGGTTGGTTCGGTCGGTTTCGGCCCAAAACCGAACTAACCGAATTTTTTTTGGGTTTATAAAAACCGACCGAAACCGAACCGTTATATTTGCATAACCGACAAAACCGAAACCGATTAAACCGAACTGTTACGGTCGGTTATTTATAACCGAATTGTATATCACCATTACAAGAAAATAATTTGAGAATTGGGTTTGGGGGGTTCATTCTGCCAAAAAAAACTAATACGGAGTACCACTCAATCTTCAAAATGCACCAAAAAAGAGCAATTTCCCAGGGGTACTGCCAGGCTGCCAGCCATATAATGACATAATCCCAAAATTCATTAAAAAAATTACCTTTTTGCCTTCGCTAGTAGAGAAATGGCTGTTTCGAGTTCGAGGCTACTGACGACGTCATCTACTGCCTCCGTCCCGTTCGTAACATTGGTGGCTGCCGGCGATGAGAGAAGAGATGGCGGCGACGAGTGGGTGACGGAGATGACAGTGGAATCGGAAGATGAAGAATGAAATGGGGTTTGGCCGGTTTGCCGAGTTGGGTTAGGCAAAATGAAATTACTCCGTAATCTTACTCTCTGTACTTTTAGGCTTTTCCTTTTAGTTAATACTTTTGGGCCTTTGGATGGATTGAATCAAATGGGCATTTCACTTTTGGATTCTTGGGTGATTTTGTTCGGTTTTTCGATCGGTTTTACTAATTCAAGACCCAACCCGAAAACCGAACCGATTAACCGAACTAACCGAATTTCTGGAGCCTTACTAATCGAAACCGAAACCGAAACCGAAAATTTCGGGCGGTTCGGTTTTTAAGCATCGGTTGGACGGTCGGTTCGGATAATATACTCACTCCTATTGGATGGAACAAAATGGGGGGGGGAGGGGCATGGCGCCATAAGGATAGCGCTAGCGCCTAAACAATGGAGAGGCCTATGGCGCCTAGGAGGGGTGGTGTTTATGGGCTCCAAAGGGGCTTCATAAAGCCCACTGCACTACACATGGTCTAATCTTAAAAGGTAATTAATTATTGGTATTTTGAATTGGAAAATGTTAGGGGTGTACTCTCACTCCCTCCATAATCACAAAAATTTGTAAGTAAAATTTAAAAAAACCAAATAAATTGTATTTTCCATTTATTAAGTGCTCCGTACTACATATTTGAATGTGTGAATCAATTACACGACATAATCAATGGTATTATAAATAATATAATATACATAATAGGATATTAAATATTATTATTGTTTTCTTTAATTTATTGTTATCATAATTTCTTATTCAATTTTGGTTACATTCTCTATGGATTTTCTCTCATGTCTTTATTTTGGCACAGATCTTTTGTCTCAAACTCTTTATGCTACGTCACCGTCCTATTGAATATGTTTGTACATATCTCTTCTTAATTTGTTTCCTTGAAGAAGCAGGACTCCATATATGTTTCCTAATATGTTTTGGAAACTATTGTTGTATATATACACATGTAGATTGTATCAATAAATCAAGTCATTCAATTCTAAAATTCTACATGGTATCAGAGCAATTCTTGGGACAACCCTAAGACTACCGCACCCACACACGTCCGTCCGGCCGCCGCTCGTTCTAGCCGCCACCGCTCGTTCGTCACACAGCCACCAATCGTCCATCGCTGACATCTCAGCCGCCACCTATCACCGACGCCATGACAACCGACACAACCAAGAAGACATGGTTAATTCATGATCCGTCCACGATTTATTATCTTCATCCGTCAGAACACGCTGGAAACGCCTTGACCAAATACCTACTCAAAAGTGATAATTATGAGGTCTGGGAAAAATCCATACGTAATGCTCTAGGAGGACGGGGCAAGGCTATTTTCTTGATACCTGATGGCGTTCCGAAACCCAAAGATGAACGAGAACTCACCGCTTCGGAATCTAACAACTCTATCATCTGTAGTTGGATTTTCAATAGCGTGGATGAGTCTATTCAACCAAGCATCGTCTCTCACTCCGTTGCTTCCGTTTTGTGGTCAGATCTGAAAAAGAGGTACAGTACCTCAAATGGCCCTCGTATTTACCAATTAAAAACAAAATTGAACGCGCTACGGCAAAAGGGGCAGACCGTGGTTGCATATTACAATCAATTCATTACTCTATGGAATCAGCTGCATGAAACCGGCGACCCTACCGGCGGTTGCACATGTAACGCCGCCTCTACTACACGGGCAAAATTCGAACGGGAAAAGACAATTGATTTTCTACTTGGATTAGATGATGAACAGTTCGGTCCTCTCCGATCCAACCTCCTGGGGACTGAACCCATACCAGATTTGGATAGAGTTTTTCATCTCGTGTCACAAGAAGAACGACATCGCACCATCATTCGCAGTCGAGATGACAAAACCGATGATATGGCCTTTGCAACTCGCCGGGACGACCGGATCACACGCCCTCCTCCACCTTCATAAAAACTTCTCTGCACACATTGTGGCCGTACAAACCACAACGTTGATGCCTGTTACGAACTGGTTGGGTTTCCGGCGCATTATACACGTCTCTCTGCCAACAGAGGACCGTCCGCAAGTAGGGGCGGACGTGGAGGCAGTGCTGGGGGCCGAGCACCAAACACCGGACGACGCGGAGGAGGTCGCCGAGGTACACCAGCCGTCGGCAACAACGCCGGTGTAGCCCACGCCGCAACTGACGAGACGTCAAACCCTAATCTCAGCGATCAAATGGCCCGCCTCATGACATTGCTTGAATCATCCAATGCTAATCAGTATAATGGTAAGGTTTTTACTTCTCGGGAATGGTTGATCGATAGCGGAGCTTCACACCACATGACGGGCGACTTGTCTCATATGTTTGACATTGAACCCATACCGCCATGTAAAATAAATCTTCCCGATGGTTCTAGCATTGAGGCAACCCAACATGGGAAAGTTCGCATTTCCCTCGCCTTATTACTTACTACTGTGTTATACGTGCCAAATTTGCATTGCCATTTGATATCTGTTGGGAGACTTATCCATCAATATACTTATCATGTACTTTTTACTGATCAAAGTTGTGTAATACAGGACCCTTTGTCGCAGACGGAGATTGGACGGGGTGAACTGCGCAACGGAGTATTCCTTTTCAGGCATCAGGCCGCCGCCCATAGCACCAGAGTCAACCCTCACCTTCTTCATCAGCGTTTGGGTCATCCGTCTCCACAAGTTACATCTTTACTTCATAAAAACAGTTCTGTTGTTCAAAAACTACAAAGTTGTGATATTTGTTTTCTATCCAAACAAACTCGTTCGTCATTTCCCATTAGTCATAATAAAGCTACTGCAATTTTTGACTTAATACATTGTGATTTATGGGGTCCATATTCTCCTTGTTTGTCATCTGAAGCACATTATTTCCTTACTATTGTTGATGATCATTCACGAGATGTTTGGGTTTATCTTATAAAAGAGAAAAGTGAAGTAACCTCCTGTCTCAAATTTTTTTTTGTCATGATCCAAACTCAGTACCAGAAAACTATTAAAGAAGTCCGATCTGACAATGGGATAGAATTCTTAAACACCCCTCTTCGCACATATTATGAGTCCCTAGGGGTCTGTATTCAAACTTCTTGTGTCGGAACCCCATAGCAAAATGGACGGGTCGAGCGTAAACACAGACACATCCTAAACGTCGCCCGTGCTCTCATGTTCCAAGCATCTCTTCCAATAGAGTTTTGGGGAGAATGCATCAAAACTGCTATTTATCTTATCAATCGAACCCCAACCAAGCTCCTTGATGGGAAATCCCCACTCCAAATCCTCACAAATAAAATACCCGATTTGAGTCACCTACGCGTGTTCGGATGCCTATGTTTCGTCCGTCACGTATCCAAACCACCGAACAAATTCTCACCCCGAAGTATCCGATGCATGTTTGTTGGTTATCCTTTCGGTACAAAAGGGTGGAGAGTATATGATCTTGAAAACCATCGCTTCTTCCATACCCGGGATATATCATTCGACGAATCCCAATTCCCATTCCAGCTTCCCTCGTCGTCCCATACTCAACCCATCAATTCCCCTTCCTCCTCCGACTTCCCCATACCGTTGTCACCCGCCGAGGAACCCCCTGCCACTGTCACCCCTTCGGCGTCTCTGCCCGACCAACCCAACATCACCCTCCCCTCCCAAATAGCCACGGTACCGACCAGCACCCCACAGTCAGTACCAACCGTGCAGCCCCAGCCCCCAAATAACACCGTCACAGCCCCCCATCAACGACGCCCTCCTACCCGTTTTGACGACTTCATCTGCTATTCAGCTCTATCCATCACTCCGCCACCGCCTTCCCCTGTCCAGTCTTCCTCTTCAGGTACGAGGTATCCAATTACTAACTTTGTTTCTACTAAAAAGTTATGTGACAGGTATAAAGGATTTGTTGGGGCCATTGATACACAAACCGTACCCAAAAATTTCCGAGAGGCGGTCCAACATGCCTCATGGCGGGAGGCCATGGCACAAGAACTTTTGGCGCTGGAGCGTAACAACACTTGGGAAATCACGGATCTGCCCCCCCATCGATCCGCACTGGGCTGCCAATGGGTGTTTCGTACTAAGTACAAATCTGATGGTACAAAGGAGCGTGACAAAGCCCGTTTGGTCGTCCTCGGCAATCATCAGGAATGGGGAACCGACTATACTGAAACCTTTGCTCCGGTTGCTAAGCTAGTAACTGTTCGTGTCCTTCTATCTGTGGCCGTGGCACGCAACTGGGAAGTTCACCAGCTTGACATAAACAATGCCTTCTTACATGGAGATCTGCGAGACGAGGTCTACATGAAACTTCCTCCCGGGTATGGTCATGCGTTTCCAGTGAAGGTATGTTGCCTTCGCAAGTCTTTATACG
>OOIL02003902.1:31543-46308 GCA_900332095.2 Cuscuta campestris | reverse complement strand
ACTTATATACTAAATGTGAATGGAGAGCAATACGATTTCTTCAAAGGGGGTAGGGGTTTGAGATAGGGTGACCCAATATCTCCACTTATTTTTGTGTTAGTAATGGAGTATCTCACAAGGAAGTTTCATATGGTTGCCAAAGAGGAGGGATTCTCTTACCATCCCATGTGTAAAAGACTGAATATTGTAAGCCTAACTTTTGCTGATGATTTGATCGTTGTGTGCAAAGCAGATTGCAAATCTGTCAGCTGTATTATGAATGCTTTGGAGGAGTTTCAGCTAACCACTGGGCTGAGGATTAATAGGAGCAAATCTGAAGTTGTGTTTGGGGGAATAAGCCATGAAACTGAACACAAGCTACTTGAAATAACTAATATGAAGGAAGGTAAGTTCCCATTCAAATATCTGGGGTCCCCTATAACCACAGCTAGATTGAGGGGCCATGAATGCGATGCGTTGGTAAATAAAATCACAGCAAGAATAACAGTGTGGGGGACCAGACATTTTTCTTACACAACCAGGGTGAGACTAATCAACTCAATGCTGATGGGAGTAATTTATTTCTGGGCAAGAATTTTCATTCTACCTAAAGGAGTGATGAAGAAGATAATGGCAATCTATAGGAATTTTTTGTGGAATGGTAAGGCAGAATACACAAAAGCACCCCTAGTCAAATGGGATGAAGTGTGCCAATCAAGGATGTATGGTGGCTTGGGGATTAAAAATGCTTTAAATTGGAATTATGCAGCCATTATGAAACTTAACTGGGACATAGCTGATAAGAAAGACATCTTATGGGTTGGGTGGATACATGCGAGATACATTAAAGGGGATGACTTCTGGAGCTACAAGCCTAAACAAGACTCATGCCATTATTGGAAGGAAATGATGAGGGTTAAGGAGAAGTTTACTAGTATGCCTGCAAATCTACCTTATACCATAAATAGAGGGTATGATTGGTTACAAGGGGATGGGGAAAAACCCGAGTGGAGAGAATGGGTCTGGAATAAATATACTCCACCCAAATTCAGATTCATAGTATGGTTGCTGTGGAAGGGCAGATTGAAAACGAAGGATAGGGTTAGCAAGTATATGAATATCAACACGAACTGTGAACTTTGTGGTAGAGGGACAGAAATGGCAGAGCACCTTTTCTGGCAATGTGAGGAATCTAAATCTTTGGCTGCTTTAGTGATGAAGGACTTCAATATGCAAATCTATGAGGGATCTGTTGAAGGTTTTGGGAGGGCAGTGCATATGATACCAGGAGGGAAACAAAGGAAAAAGTGGATTGTTGTATGGGCTACTTGTGTTTATCAAATCTGGAGGTGGAGGAATGCCAAAATGCACCAGCAAAGAGGAGATACTGGGATGCCTACTCAACAAGCTATAGCTTATATAAGAAACTACTTAGAATATATAAATGTGTTGTAGTATGTATTGAGTGTTTGTAGTTGGAAGTTAAATCAGATGTAACCTGTCTAGACGGTTGTTTTGGTAATAAAGTGTGTGTTTTATGTGCAAAAAAAAATTAGAAAGATTTTGTAGGACAGATGAACTAATATAACTAATTCAAATACTCCCTCCGTCCTATAATGTTCTTCTCGTTTCTGTTTACGATGTTTGATCGACTTTCTTTTTAATTCAATTTATTTGATTGTAGGTGTAAAATTTAAAAATAAAATTTATATATATTTAAAAACTATATTAAAAGTTCTACATAACAAATTGTGATAAGACTATATTATTTTATCAAATACCTAATGAAAATAGGTGGAGAAAGTGATTAAAGGTTGACCGTGTAAAAATTTAAAAATGCATTATGTTTATTGAAAGGCATTAATATTTTAGAAATCACCCAAAATTGGACTAAAACATAAAAAAAAGTATCAAAATATGAATTCCATGTTTTTTTCTTGAAATAAGACTTTGCATTGCAGTAATATGACGTTGCTTTATTTAATGTGGTAATGTACATGTGCAAATTACTTTACTTTTTTGGTAATGTATATGACCATGTATGGTAATGTAAGTCTCATTTTGGAAATAAAAATATGAAAATCTTATTTTGGTATATTTTCAATGTTTTAGTCCTACTTTAATCTTTCTCCTCAACTCTTTTAGCTAAAATATTTGAGAAACTTTTTTTTAATTCTAAGTCGTACCCAAAACAAAAAAGACTCACACTAGGAGTAATTCTCAATTTTAGTATGAACAAAACTAAACAAACGTACCAAACTGTAAGAGTGAGCAATTACTGAACTGATACCAAAATTTCCCGAAAAAACTGAAAATACTGAACCGAAAAATACCGAACCGAAAAAGTACCGAGAAGAAACCGAACCGTACCGAACCGAATGGTTGGTACAGTATTCGGGAACGGTACGAGGTGACGTCCTATACCGAAAATCCCGTACCGAACATATATACTAAAATATTATAAAAATAATACCCCTGAGTAATTTTTTATATTCATTCACTAAATAATAATTTTTAAAAAAAAATTGGCTCAATTTCTATGATGTGTAAATTATATTTTTATTTGAGTTTTAATTTTTGTGTATGAACATAAAAGTATTCGCAAAGATTCGAAATACTCCTTTGTTGTCATTCATTTTTTTAGTTTGTGAAATACGTAGTATAAACTAAGTTTTGATACGCATCTCTAGCACTTAAATATTCATTTTTTTTTAATTTTTCATATTTTTTATTTAAATTCACTTTTAATTTTCAAAAATAAAAGTGTATTGTTAAATTTTAACGTGTAAAGTAGGTATGTATTTTTATCCCGATTTGTATCGATATCGATACCGAACCACCCGAACCATACCGAACTGATATTTTAGGATCAGGATCGGTACGGAGCAAAATCTCATACCGAACCGAAATATTTGGTACGATGTCGGTACGAGCTAAATACCTACCGTACCATGTTTACCCCTACCAAACTGTAAATTCCAAATTTCATATTGCACAAGGTGACCCAAAAGTTCCCGAAATCAGACCTAGGGTTTGGATGAAGACGATGGAGCGCAGAAGGGGCGAATCATCTTTCCTGTCTCGTGCAAAGAAGAGACGGCTAAGTGATGGCGTTGCTTACAGCATTTTTGTCGCCGCGGATGAGGACGAAATGGTCTCTGCGGAGCAGGATGATTGCATTTTTGAGAACGAAGAAGAGGAAGACTTCCCCGTCGAAGAAGAGGGAATCATGGACGACGAGGTCGATGATGAAGACGAAGAGGACGAAGAAGAAGAGGGAATCGACCAGGACGATGATGATGATGATGAAGAAGAGGACGAAGAAGAAGAAGAAGACGAGGAGAGGGAAGACTCGGCAAAAGTTTTCCTGGTTGGGGATGATGTTTGGGAGTCCAAAGCCTTCTCCAAGTGGAGGGAAGCGAATTGGGCTCTGTTTTCTTACGACATTCCCGAGGGAGACTTTTACAGAGTATCAGCAGCATATTTCAAGCCCTTGGAGGATCCCCGTTGCGAAAGAGGATCCCAAAGACGATCGGATGAGTTAAAGGTACCCCTAAATCTGGCACCAATTAATGGGTTACATTATACTTCCTCCGTCCCAAATTATTTGTCACATTTCTATTACCGAGGCAAAATATCAAGTTTTTTCAATTCATTTTATTTACATATTGGTAAAGAAATAAAAAATAAAAATTACATATAAAAAAACTACATGAAAAGTTCTTCGAAATAAGAGGTGTCAAGAATATTTTATTTTATCAAATAACCAATGAAAACGTCAAAATAAACAAAAGTTCTCGCAACTGCTGAAAAAGCAAATGTTGTGAATATTTAGGGACGGAGGGAGTACATTTTGATTTATTAAACTCGTAGTTGATTGTCCTGTTTTCTTTAGATGGGCCATACGTTTTCGCACATTACCAATCTCGAACCATTTTCGTGCCTTGGAGATGAAGTGAAAGCGATTTTTCTAGAAAAAGAGTGCACTTTGTGCTTTGAGTTTGTACTTCACTCTTTTTTTGGGCATAATGTTTGTCCTGTTTCAACCTTGTTTATTTCTGCATTTTGTCCTTGGTTTCATTGGTTGAAATGAAGCTGAATAGGGATCGGCCTCGTCAATAGGGCCGCCCCGAAAAAATGAAAACATAAAATTAACTCGGTCCATAATTTACATGTTGGGTCATATTTATTTTTTTAGGATACTTATAATTTATAATTAATGCCAAATTTAAAAATATTTTTATTGTTATCTAGCTGTGGAAGTTGCATGGAATTAGCAATTATTTTGTTTTGAGAAAAAAATGCTAATGCATGGAATTCGCAGAGTTATAAGTTTTGATTACATAAGTGGTCAGAGAATGAAAAGCAAGAACATCTTTTCTCATACATATCAGGCAATTCTACAAATCTAATTCAACTCTGTTTGGTACACAGAATTCAAACTATGAAAATAGAATATGGAGATAAGAATTCCAATTCTACTACTTGATAGCACGATAATGAACGAGAAGATAATTTATAAACGAAGGAAGTAAAATTTAGGGGTTGACATTGTACTCTATTTCTAATAATTTATCTAACACATAAAAAAGACGCCAGAAACTTTCCAAGAGTAGACTTTCTATCGGTCTTGCCTTTCGCTTTGTCGGAGGCAGAAGTTATTTAAAGTCTGGCACTTTCCCTTCTTTGAGCTGCTGCAAGACATTTAACTTTTTTCTTTTAAAGTCAATTTGCATTTTTTATTAGATCCAGTACTCTACGAAGGAGTCATCGCACGTATCCCTGTAAATCACCCAAAGTAATTTAAAATTAGAATAACTAACTAATCCACCTCCCTACTTGAAACCAAATGGATTCTAACCTAAAAGCAATTAAGTGACAATAAAATATGACAACTAAAAATGAAACTAAATAATATATAGTTTGTATAAATTAACTAAAATGTAACAAATACAATACCTGAAAATAACACGAACAAAATAATTAGTCCTCAATGTTTACATTTCTTCATCACCACGAGAATTTTTCTTGAATGTTCTATAAATAACACCTTCAATCGAGACCATGCATTTTGGTGCTCCCAAATAATACGATGGGTATTGGGACTGGATGAGTCCTCGTGTAATCCCAACAGCGTCTCTAGTACCGTTTGAAATCGTATCACTTCCGATAACATTTGAAACAAAATGACAGAACCTTTGGCTTGACAATAATTAATGATTGCAATCCCGTGGTCATTAACAAACCATGAACTTGCTATATCATTCACTGCGCTAATAATAGCATCTCTACCTAACGAGATATGCTCTCTTGTTCGATCTGGTGAGGTTGGTGATCTACAAGCTTTTTGAACCACCTCTGTATAACTCTCATCGACATTCATATACGTACAAGGCACACCTACATGAGTATCTCTAAAAGCATACCAAGTACCTCTCACTTGAAATGCAGAGACATACAAATTATTACTCTCTCTGTCCCACCAATCCTTTTGTTTTTGACTTTTAAAAAGATTTAAGGAGAATGTATTGTGTTGTTGACTTTCTAAAAATATTTTAAGATGTGATGGATAAAAGTAGGATGTGACAATGGATAAATTAACAGCAAAAAAGTGTGGTGTGATATATAGGTTAAGAATAAGTAGAGGTAAAAGAGACTTTTTAATAGAAATATAAAAGATTTTTTGAGACGGATGAAAAAAGAAAAAAGGAAAATTTTGTGGGACAGAAAGAGTATTACTTATCGTAACGGTAATTTCATTGCCGATAGTCCTTGGCTTCGCATTTCGGTAACTACCATCTTCTTGGTAAGTCAATATTAAGCAGGCATTCTCAATCCGACACCCATAAACTTCCCGCCATTGACTAGGATTGTTTTCTATGACGGCCAAGTCCAACACAGGAAGATCCGCCATTTTGAAAATCCTGAACATATATAGAATAACCATGCAAAAAAAATTAGGGTGGAGCTATATCCACACCAACTTTAGCTCATGCCACTCCATTTATAATGTAGAGACTATTTTACCCTTTTTAAATTCCTTCCTTGAGAGAAGCTTTCTTATCTTCTCCCCCATGGCCCCATCCCAACCATTCTATTTCACTAAATCATTACCCCCAACTTTTATAAACAGTTCCCCCAAAAAAAAAATTATCGATCAATAAGTTGTACTAAAAGTTTAATTACTTCGAAAAAAATCTCTTGTATTACTCTAATTATTTTCATGCTCCTAAATCCTTACTTAAATTCATTAAACTCTAAATAAAACTCTGAAAAAAACCTGTTAATATCTTTTACCCTTTTGAAATTTATTACCTCCGTTCCAGTGTATTTATCCGGTTTGACTTTTTTGTGTCAAACTGAACGTATTTTGAACTCCAATTACTCTCAATTTATATTGCATATTATCATAATGAAGTACAATTTTAAAAATTCACAATATGATAAATCCAATAAAGTAATTTCTATGTTAAAATATATTACGATTTTTATTTAATTGAAGCTCAAAGTTTGACTCGAAAAAGTCAAAATAGACAGGGAATGACTTTCACAACTTTTTTCAGAAAATGACATGTATTTTTCAAAAAACTATACTAGAAAATGCTGCTCCGTAATTAAAATTAAAATATGAATTTCTAAAACTATTACGACACAACCATTACAAAACTCTTACTAATATACGAAGCTAAGCCTCCAAAAAGTATCTCAGTTTGTTTCAAAAATTAGAAGTCTGATGGTCACACATAAAAATGTCATAATTTAATTAAAAACCTAACATTAATTATATCTAATGTTTTTTAAGTATCTCAAACAAGTTAAATACCTTAAAATTTAGTTTCACATCTAATATACGAATTAATGAATAAAATATCACGAGGAATAAAAAAATTTAGCATCCACCTTGATTAAAAGATTTAAATTGCTTACCTAGAAATCAGAATTGATGTTCGAATTCAACAGAAGAAGAGACTCCACGCAAGTAAGAGTGATGGAAGCATGAAGAAGATAGAGATGGGAAATCCGTTTTTGAAGGAGACTTGGGAGAACAAGTAATCAAAAATTTTTGGGGGAATATTTTGATTATTTTCAAGCTATTGATTTAGAAAGAGGATAATATGAGTGGAGGGGAGAAGATAAGAGAGCAGTATAAAAAGGGATAAAATGATCTCTACAATAAAAATGGGGTGGCATTAGTTAAAGTTGGGGTGGATATATATAGCCCCAACCAAAAATTATTAGCATGCCAAATAACATCAAAGATTTAAAAGCACTGACCGAAAGGATATAATTGATCTGAAATATCTTACAATTTGGAGAAATGAATGGAAAGTGAATTAGAACCATGCGTGTATATATATTCTTCCAAATTCAACTCACCATTATTACACCACTGCAAGCCACTATATTCAAAAGAACCAAAGAGTAGGGTGTGAGCTGGGAAAAGTACCTAAAGTGTCCAAGGCAACCAAGTACCCGGAGTGTATCTCATAGCCTTGCCATTGGTCACAAACAATATCATTTTTTACTTTATCTCTTGGATACAAACTAAAACCTTCGTATAATAGACAAGCTAGGGCATGTTTGGAAATAGCTCCGGAGGTCAGCGTTATTGTTTTGAAAAGGCTATCAATGTTGAAATTTTAACTAATAACGGGACTATTTTGGACGTAAATTCGGTAAGATCCACAAAATTTTTTGTAAAACATAATGTTCAACGTGCTTTATAATTGAGATTGTTCTGATGATTGACATTCAACAATAAAGTTGATATTATAATTATAACCTCAAATGAGTAATTTAAGAAAATATTTAATTAGAAAAATCAATTTAAAAAAACTTACTAACAATTTAGGTGATAAAAAATAAAATAAAAAATTATAGTGTGTGTTTGTGTGTGTATATATATATACTCATTTGAATTAAGGACAATTTTTGGAGATGATTATCAAAGGAATAAATATCCATTTAAAGTACCACATACGTAACTACTGCTTATTAAAGACTCATGTGGGTAAAACACCCCATTATTAATGATCAGTATGGGAATTCACTCCCTCAAATATTGTATGTCAAAAAATTAAACTAATTAAAGGCTTAAGAGAATATCGAGAGAACTTTTAATAAAAAAAAGAACTACTAATAGGTACGTAATTACTCCCACCCACTGTCTCTAAATATTCACATTTGCTTTTTTAGCAGTATCGGAAACTTTTGTTTATTTCGATGTTTTCATTGATTATTTGATAAAATAAAATACTCGTATTCTTGACACCTCTTATTTTGAAGAATATTTCATGTAATTTTTTATATGTAAATTTTATTTTTTATTTCTTTACCAATATTTAAATAAAATGAATAAAAAAATTGATATTTTACATCATAAATACAAATGTGGTAAATAATTTGAGGCGGAGGGATGGAGTAAGAATCAAGAAGGTTTTAGCATTGAGACAAAAAAGAAAAAGAAGAAAAGATATAAAGATGATTTGATTGAAGAAAGAAAGTAAAATGATGTGATTTGAGAGGAAGAGTGTAAGAAGGAGAAAAAAGTTAGGAGAGATGGTACGGTGCATCCAATCCAATCTCACAAAAAGCAACAATACACTTTTTTTTTAGGAGAAACAAATAACAATGCACTTGATTTGAATAATTAAGGAAAAATGTTACTCGGTTCATCTACTAAGGACTAATTATTTTTTAGTTATATGTTACTATATTTGATTAAATTTTTTTTAAATTATTTTATATGAAAAATGATATGATATTAAAAATTAAAAATTACATATTTTTAAATTATATAAAAAATCTACAAAATTAGAGGAAACATGATTATATTATTTTATTAAATAGATAATAAAATAAATAAAGTTTGATTTTGTAAATTAAAATTGAATACTCCTCAAGGAGCAATTGGAGGTGCGTGTATACTCCGTATATTCTTCCCCTGATAAAGCTACTTGTACAGTTGTACCCCAAGGGGTTGTACTTTGTATCCCATTTTGTGCACAATAGTTGTGTACTACTCCCTCCGTCTCACTGTCTTTGTCCACTTACCTTTTGGCACATCATCCAATGCACTTCTTTAATCCATTTTATCTTGTAATTTGTATATTAAAAAATTATAAAAATTATATATTAATAACCTATATGTTAAGAAGAATTAAACAATATCAGACATGACTATTTTTAGGCTTACACATTGAGAGAATTTGATGAGTCAAAGTGCTTAGATGAACAGTTCCAAAAGTCAAAACTAGACAAAGACAATGGGACGGAGGTAGTAATTTTTTATTCCGTATGTTGGTATAACGCTAATTTTTGTTTATGCACCAAAATTTTGTATCAGTGTGAACCATCAAAATGTTAATACTCCGTACATATCTTTAATGTAAGTTTGGGATACAAACAAATTTTGGTGTACATATAGCACGGTCCATTATTCCAAATTCAACTCACAATTATTACACCTCAGCATGCGGGGCATTTCCCTAGCAGTGCAAGTTTTTAAAAAGCATTCCCAAAGAGTGAAGGATGCTGTTGACCATGTGGCCCATTCTGACATACGGTACCATGTGTTGTCTAAATTTAATGTTTTGGATATTTAAATGTTTTTAATTTATATTTTTGACATTATTTTTTATACTTTATTTTTTTTCTAATATTAATGTTTTTTGTCTTTTTAACGGAGAATTTTTTTGAGATAAATTATATTTAAATTTAACAATATTAATTATTTGATTGATACTTCATTCATCCCAATGTATAGTTCATATTTCGGTTTATGATGTTTGACTGAAAAAATTTCAAATCATTTTATATTACAAATAATAGAGTTATAAAATACTCCCTCCGTCCATGTAAGATCTTTCCATTACGTGTTACGAGGTTTGACCGACTTTATTTTCAATTCAATTTAATTGATTATAGGAGTAAAATTTTAAAATAAAATTTATATAGTAATAAACTACATGAAAAGTTCTACAAAACTAGAGGTGACAAGACTATATTATTTTATGAAATGACTAGTAAAAATGAGCAAACAAAGTTAGTAAAGTTTGACTCTATGAATAGTGTCTGAGAAGATCTATGGTGGACAGAGGGAGTAAAAATTACGGAGTACATATTAAAATACTACTTCCTCCGTCCCAAAAAGTTTTACACATTTTTGACTAAAGTAGAAATTAAGGAAGAAATAATTTTGTATTGACTTTCCCAAAATAACCTTGATTTGATGTGTAAAAGTAGGATATGATGTGTAGATTATAAAGAAAAAGGTATGATGTGATAGGTAGAGAGTATAAATTTTTGTATACATTTTTATTATATAAATTTTATTTTTAAATTTTATCCATACAATCAAATAAATTAAACTAAAAATAAAATTGATTAAACATCATAATGCATACTCGTAATTAAAAAAATTTTAGTGGGTGAAGGAATTAAGTAAAAATTGGGGAGAATATTCGTTAGTGGATGTACCATTTGAACAATTTTTTTTAGCTTGACACGTGTCTACATCTCTTTGGCCAGAACTAATATCTACTGGTTTCCCTAAGAGGGAAAAAACTTTGAATATTATTCCCAAATGGGAAAGGTCAATTCATGAGAAGGAAAATCAGCTTTTGACAAGTCGTTTTTTTTTTATGATTTTCGGCTTTCATAAAGCCAATTTCCTTTTTTTATTTTTAATTTAATTTTTTTCAGCTTTTACAAAGCCATTTCAGAGCCACAGTAAAAGGGCGCAGTGCATGCGCAGTAACACCCTTCCTTTCTCCATTTTACACTCCACCTCTCTCTATTCAAACACTTAATCCCTTCTACAACTCCTCCCAATTCCACTACAAATAATCAAATCTTTTCCTTCTTTTTACACAAAATACATAATCTCTTCAACTACATCTCACATTCTCTCTTCTTTTCTCACTAAATAATCAAAATTTATCTATTCTTCCATAATCATCCAAGAAGTTGAGGTATGTTTTCTTAGAATAATTCTTTATAAGTTCTTTAAATATGTAATACATATTTTTTTTNCCACTACAAATAATCAAATCTTTTCCTTCTTTTTACACAAAATACATAATCTCTTCAACTACATCTCACATTCTCTCTTCTTTTCTCACTAAATAATCAAAATTTATCTATTCTTCCATAATCATCCAAGAAGTTGAGGTATGTTTTCTTAGAATAATTCTTTATAAGTTCTTTAAATATGTAATACATATTTTTTTTACAATATATAATGCATATTTTTTAAATTTTACAATATCAAATGCATATTTTTTTTTAAATTTTAAAATGTGCAATGCATATTTTTTTAATTTTACAATATGTAATGCATATTTTTTAAACAAGATTTTTTTAACCATTTTATTGTACTATGAGTAGATAGAAGCTTACTAGAATTTTTTTTGAAGCATAATGTATGATCCTGAGAAAGACATAGCGGGTCCTAGATCGAGGGACATTCTTACTTTACAAGCTACACATCGTTCGCGTGAGGTGTGGCATAACCCGGATTTTATAGACAACAAAGTCTCTCCGGTTCGCTACGAAGGTAGTCTTCCAACGGTTTTTGATGATGATAGAGTTTATGAAATGTTGCACCGGTCAGGGTTTTACAAACCCAGAAAATTTGAATTTTGAAATTTTAAAAAAAGGAGGGAATATTTTGGTTTTTAAAAAGCCAAAATATATAAATTTCTAGCTATAAATCTCCATACATGCCACTTTTAATACATACTATACTGAGCAATACAATGTCTTATTTAGAAAACCAAATTCTAAACATATATTGGGGAGGAGAAATTATTCAAAGTAATGGAGATATTTCCTACACAAGGGAATATCAAAAAACTTTGATTGTTAATTCGAGTATGTCTTGGGAAAATATTCGCCAAGAAATTCAATCACATTATACTGCAGCTGGTTACGGGATTTTATCCAAGATATCTGGAAAATTTCCTTACTCCGTCCCTGGTATCAGTTCGATGAAATTGATGGGCATCGACAGTGATAGGTTATGGGAAATATTTTTCCAAAAGGCCATTCCCTTGGGTTTACTAGAAGTATACATCGACAGTGATCGTGCGGGTGGAGATGAGGCCGGTCCATCGAGACGTGTTGATCGTGTTCGTTCGCGGGGGGAGACGATTGCAGATGAAGTTATTGACAACCCTGACTCTGATGATGATGAGGAGTACATTCCTTCGAACGACGACATTGACACAGAAGAACATTGGATCCATGAAATGCAAGCTGAAGCTGGTGAAAGGGGAATTTCTTACAAGTCTAATGGCCCTCTTGCAGTAGGTATGACCTTTCCCAATTATGAATCACTTAAAGATGCGGTTACAAAACAATGTGTGGCGAACAATCGTTTTTTTCGAAACGAATACAAAAAAGCGGGATCATGGGCATGTCGTTGTTGGTATTACAACAAAAGCCCACCCTGTTTTTGGCGTGTTCAAGCACAAGGATTAAAATCTGGTGTCTGGAAAATAAAACAATTGCGGGACGTGCACACTTGTAACCCGGATTATTCTCACGGTGGCGATGATTTAAACATCGATTATTTTTCCATTGCCCGGTTCATTGTCGGAAAAGTACGTGTGGATCCAGAGTACAAAGTGAAGTTAATCCAACATGATGTTTTACAGGAATTTCATGTTCCTGTATCGTATAAAAAATGTTGGTTAGCTCGGATCCGTGCTATAGAGTTGTTGTACGGTAGTTGGGAGAATTCGTATTCTCAACTTCCTATTATGTTGTACAATTTACAAAATTCTTATCCAGGAACTGTAGTCGATGTTGTCTATGCAACTGAACCGCCAAACCTTAATGTCACGTCTGAAGAGACCCTGCGCTTTAAGTATGCATTTTGGGCTTTCGCCGCGGCAATACATGGATTAGAATACTGCATGCCTAGAGTGACAGTGGACGGAACTCATTTGTACGGAAAGTATAAGGGTCATCTCCTTCTTGCGGTTGCCATGAATGGTAATCGTGAAATCTTTCCCTCTGGTTTCGTAGAACATTTGATACATTTTTAAAAATGTACTAATTTTTTATTCCATGCCCATTTTCAAAAGTGTGGAAGAAAAATAGGATAATAATTCTTTGATAGAATTACATATTTTTGTTTTGAAATTTTTCAATTAACTATAGTATATTTTATTTTATTTTAAGACTTTATAATACGGTGCACTAATTAAAATAACTATTTGGTGTGTTTCTAAATACACAAACAAAAATTATAACAATATTATAAAATTTGTTAAATTAGTATTTCCCTTAAAAAAAAAGTATTAATTAGTACTTCCTTCGTTCTCAAAAACTATTCCTCTTTCATTTTTTTTCTTCCAACAAAACACTTCCACTTTCTATCAAAAAACCACTTTTACCTTTACTTTTTCATACCCTACTTATCACATCATACTTTTTCTCTAATACTCAATCTATCACATCTTACTTTTACCCATCACATCAAGGGCAAAATTGGAAGTCAACTACAATTTAACACTTCATTAGTTTTACACAAAGTCAAAATAAGAATACATTTATAGAACGAAGGGAGTATAATTTAATCCTCAAAATTATATATCTTGTTAAATAGTTAATATAAATATTAATGATGTAAAGGGATGATGAAAATAAGGTATTTGTAATTGAAAGGGCAATATTGTCAATCTTTTAAAAAATAAAAAAAGTGGAGTGCAACTAGTAAAATGTGGAGTGTAGATATCAATTGCCGAAATAAATTTACTAAAACCTTCATAAAATAAACAAGCTTATATAGAAAAAAGAATTTTGAAAATACACTACTTCGTACAAGCTAAATCTAGAAAAAAATTTCTAGTACCATTATCTTTAATAAATTAATTTCATTTATGGTCAAATTTATTAACAGGTTTTTTTAATTCTTTTGTGAAAGTTTTTAAAAAACACATTTCTTGGATTTGAACCCAAGACCACAGGATTAGAAAGAGCCTTTACAAACAATCTGTCAATCTCTACCTAAATGGATGGTGGGTATCCCTTGCTACTTTCATCTAATATTCTTTAATACAAATATTCTTTATCAAATACTTTAAAAATATACTCCATACTATATAGTTTTTTAACTAAAAATTAAATCAGTTTTTATTTATAAGTTTTTTTTGAATAAGTAAATTTTATTTTTTATTTAATGACACAACTCAAGTAAATTAAGTTAAATTATATATCTAATTAAACATCATTTCTTTATTTATAAATAGAGGAACTATATTAATTTATTTACTCATATATATATATATATATATATATATATATATATATATATATTGGTTCAAGTGAGAATGCGATCTTATGAAAGAAATAAGAATGAATCTGTTGCTTTAGATTGCGAGATCTAAGGGTTAGAATTGCATCAAAATTAGGTGCACCAAAATGGTTTGAAAATGCATCATGTCGAAATGCACTAAAAACCTTTGAAAATGCACCATCTCAAAATCTGAGTGCAGGATGCAATCTGAGCCGCACGATGTATCAGATCCAAAGGCTAGATTTTATTTTTATTTCTTTCACTAAGGTGCATTCTCACCTGATCCAGCCCCTATATATATATATATATATATATATATATATATATATATATATATATATATATATATATATATATATATATATATATATATATATATATATATATATATATATATATATATATATATATATATATATATATATATATATATATATATATATATATATATATATATATATATATATATATATATATATGT
>OOIL02003902.1:0-31412 GCA_900332095.2 Cuscuta campestris | reverse complement strand
ATATATATATATATATATATATATATATATATATATATATATATATATATATATATATATATATATATATATATATATATATATATATATATATCTGTGTGTGTGTGTATGTATACACACACGTTATTCATTTGACTTAAAAAAAGACTAATACTTCCTCCGTCCCACAAAGTTTTACACATTTTGAGTAAAGTAGAAATTAAAGGAAGGATAATTTTGTGTTGATTTTCCAAAAATAATCTCGATTTGATGTGCAAAAATAAAATTTGATAGGTAGGGTTTGAAAAAGTAAGCGGTAAAAGTGATTTTTTAATGGAAATAAATAGGAGATCATGGGACGCAATTTTTTTTAAAAGTGTAAATTTTTTTAGAACAGAGAGAGTATATTGTTTACGATTTTCCAACTAAAACCTGGTAAATTCTTTGGCAAATTCTTCCGGATCCCTTTTTTCCTTCTTCTTCTTCATCCTCCTGCTCCGATCCATATTCTTCTTCTTCCTCACCCGTAACTCGCCTTCTTCATCTTCCATTTTTTAAATTTTACATCCTGTTTTTACGTTTTAATTGTTGTTAATTTTGAACCTTTTATCGTTATTTTGTTTATTACTCCCTCCATTCCATTTTATATTGCTTTTTGATACAGCACAAGGGAGAGCCACACCCTAAAAGCTAGCTGATAAGGTGGGAGAACCCTTGGCTATATAAACACATCACCAAGTTCCCCATATAACCGGTGTGGGACAATGAAATCAGTCCATATCACTTTTTTGACTTTGAGGCATATTTAAAGAAGAGAAAAAATGGTGTTGATTTTTTAAAATACCTTACTTTTTATGGGGGTGATGATGAATGAGAAGATAAGGTGGAGAGGAATAATTTGTTTTAGGGTAGTTTAGGTATTTACCTTTAAAAGTTTATCATTAATTATAAGAAACAGATAACTTATTTTGGGATAGACAAAAATGGAAAACATGCTATTTAAAGAAAACCCGGTCTCTGCCCTACCCCTCCTCAGTCCCCTGCTCTTCATCCGATTTGTTTCCAAAGCCTCGCATGGGCTTGTCATCCATTGAGCTTTTTTCATATTTACTATCAACGATGATTATGCCCGAGTATGGGAGAGAAGCAGAGTCACATCCATCATCATCCGACTCACTCTCTCCGTCCTCAAACTCTGAGAAATAACGACAATAGTATTTTATTTTATCAAATGATCAACCAAAATGAGTAAACAAAAAAATATTATCGAATAGCCGAAATAGTAACAGTTCCATTCTTTTATGGATGGAGAAAGTATTAGAGCATGGGCAGTGGTGAGGCAAAACTAGAATGCCACACATTGACGTGAAAAATTTCAACCAATGAAAAATAATCCAGTCAATGAGTGGCAAGTGACTGGAATGCCATTTCTACAGTGGCAAGTCATTCTTTTTGTTACTTATTATATATTTTTAGTCATTTTAATTATTAAAATTTATTTGATAAAAATACTTCTATAACCTTTACAATAAAAGAGCATTCTTTTTCTTTATTAAAAAATCATCTTTTTCCTTATTAAAAAAATTTTAAAAACGTTGTTATCTGCATAACTTTTTTGAAGTGTTATCTATTTTATTAATTTAAATATCTTAGAAAAATATATTTTATTTTTTAAAACAATAGTGCAGTCTTGAGTGGCATGACAGGAAGTAGGGGTGGGCAAAAAAACCGAACTAGCATGGTACCATATCAGACTAGGGGTGGACATGAAATCTATTCCCGTTGGACAGTTCCGAAAAATCCCGGTTCCGTTTTGTAATTGTACCGATATATTGAGACACATTTTTTTATCCCGAACCCGTTCTGTCCCAATATCAAATGGAACATGAGCGGGACAACTAAAATTTATACCGATTCCTCTCGTTTGTCTTGTTTCATCTATTCTACTAATATATATTACTAATTCTAATCTAAAATCCAAATACACTCATTCTTTAATTAATTATTTATTTAATTAAGTTAATTTCATAGGCTTGAAATTTATTTGGACCCGTTCCACTCATTGTTTTTTGTTAGATGACTACATATTTCTTTTTTTGAATGAAATGTCACTCTCTCTCACTTCTTATATTTGCGATTTAGGACAAAATAGGACAACCCGAATCTGTCCTGTTTTATTCCGATCCCGAATTTTATGGGACAAACCGGGATAAGGTTGTAATCTGAACCGTTCCGGACCGTTTATATATAACGGGACAAGACGTGAGACAACCTAAAACCGGACCGTCCCGATCCGTGCCCACCCCTATACCAGACTGTAATAGTACCGAACCGTTTATAGTGTTTTTAAACGGGCTTGATTTTTTCATCACGAACCGAAACCGAACCGATACTAAATGGGACATGACCGTGACACAAATAATTAAAACTGATTATCACGGACCGAACCGTCTAATGCTATATACGAAGTACGTACCTCAAATAATTATGGAGTATTTGTAATATACGTTCATTTTTTTTGCATGGTTTGAGCATGGGTATGGTATTGTACCGTTCTGTTTCAAAACGGAACGTTACCGAATGGTATTGGAGTTCATCCTGTACTAATACCGAACCATTTAAATAATAGCGGTCCATGATAAGTTCTGGTAGTATCACGGACCATCACGGATCACGACCACCCTTAACAGAAAGTCTTTTTTTGCCATTTTGATACTCCATATCCTTTTATCAATAGCCGACTTACTCGCTTTCTTCAAAAAAAATAAAAAGAAAAGGAACAAATATGCCTCGCACAAGCCACGCTAATCAGGGTGGAATTCTCCTTCCATTTCACGACAAGCAAGTCAAAGTATGACATGGTAGGGCGTAGCACACAAAAAACTTGTCGCTTCTAGTACTCTTAAAAAAGAGTTCATACCATAATAATTTCTATTAATTCCAATTTTCACCCTTCACTATAGTTATTTCATTTAATTTAATTGTACATTTGTACCCCGGAGTATTAAAAATTGCTTTAGTCACATTTAATTCAATTAGGCTCCGTTCCGTTCAACTTATTTTTTCTTATTTTTTTTATTCTTATTAAAATCAGATCAGATCAGACCAGACCAGATCAGATCAGATCGAATCAGATCCAATCAGATCAGATCAGATCTAATCAGATCAGATCAGATCCAATTAGATCAGATCAGATCAGATCAGATCAAATCAGATCAGATCAGATCAAGACTTATTAAAATCAGATCCCATCAAGAATAATAATAATAATAATAATAATAATAATAATAATAATAATAATAATTATTATCATCATCATCATCATCATCATCATCATCATCATCATCATCATCATCATCATCATCATCATCATCATCATCATCATCATCATCATCATCATCATCATCATCATCATCATCATTATTATTATTCTCTGAAAAATGAAAAAGAATAAACTTTAGAAATAGGTTAAATAGAAAACTGAGAAAGTAATCCTTAACTATTAGACGTTGAAAAAATTAGTTTTAAAATACATTGACAATGTCAATCTAATTCTACTTTTAAAGTATATTTTTATTCCTACTTGTAATTTGAGTTTCTAAACTTTTGATCCTTTATAAGGATGCGATATTTTAATAAAAATACTATTTCTTCTATATATTGATTATCTAAATTTAATTACTTTTTAATGTATATCTAAATTAAATATTTATTCTAATGTATAATTCTAATTTTACAAAAAAATAATCATAAAATAAAAATATTATTACATTATAATATGGATGATTATTCTAATATATGAATTAACTATTTTTATTTTATTAAATAATAAGTATTAAATAAAAAATATTGATTATATTATAATATGAAATACTACCTCCGTCCCGCTATATTCATCCACTTTTGACTTTTGGAATTGTTCATCTAAGCACTTTGATTCATCAAATTCTCTCAATGTGTAGGCCTAAATATAGTCATGTGTGATCTTGTTTGATTTGTCTTAACATATAGATTATTAATATATAATTTCTATAATTTTTTAATATACAAATTACAAGATAAAATGGATTAAAGAAGTGTATTGGATGGTGTGTAAAAATGAAAGTGGACAAATACTCTGGGACGGATGGAGTATAATTACAATTTTCAAACGTTATTATAAAGTCAAATTAAATTATTGATTTGAAATTTTAAAATAAATCATAATTAATCAGATCAGATCCAATCAGATCAGATCAAATCAGATTCAATCAGATCAAAAAAAATAAGTTGAACCAAACTCAGCCAATATCCCGTAGAAGCATACTGGGCATTACTCTGTACTGTACTGATTACTACGTACTCCGTATTATCTAAAATCAGTCGAGGCCCAAACCCATATCATCTCTGCGCTCCATCTAAACGAACCGGAGCCGAACATCCATCGCCTCTTTGTTCCAATTTCTGAATTTTGTTTTGGAGTTGCAGGTCTGTATCTTCCATTGATTAATTAACTCGAATTCTGTTTTTTTTTAAATAGAGAAATTATTGAATAACTGATTGATGTTAATTCGGCTGTTTTGTTTTGTTTCCTTGTGTGATTTAATTTTCATAAATTGCAGAGTTCAGACTTTTCTCTATAGTTATATATCCCCATTTTTTGCCTAATTTCTTCTGGAATTTACTGTCCAACTCCTGCGCTTGCCCAAGTGGTATCCATCTCTAGCACCTTTGGGAATCTACCAGTTGAGTTCTCTTTTTCTCATGATTTTTCTAATATTTCCTCTGTCCATGAAAATTTGTCCACTTTTGACTCTTTTCAGTAAAAATTGGTAAACTTTGAACTCAAATTAATTAAAAATGATACGGAGTATTAGATATTGATGCAAAAATAGTTTAAAAAGATTTTTTTATAAACAATATTTTAAAATATTATTTTATCTAATTAATATACAATATATATTTTATTTAATTATAGGTCAAATGTTAAAAATAGTTGACCGAAAAAAGTTAAAACTGGATAAATATTCAAGGACGGAGGTAGTATAATTTTTAAAGCTCACTTGTTTACTGTATTAAGATTTCACCTTCATCTAGTGTAGGAGTATAAGGGAAGAAGTGCTATCGTACACAGTTATGAGATATACCTTTTATTTCCCCTGGGATTGATTTTAGTTATGGAATAAATCATTTTAGTCAAGGATTTCAAATAATGGGCTAAATATAATAATTGGAACACTCCAATCTAAAGTTAGTTTACTTATGGAATCAACATTCATTTTAGCTAATATGAAGGGATATTCATATAACCCCTTAGTTCCCATGACATTGGGAATCAATGTAATGGGATGACCCAGGGGTACTCCGGTGTCCCATTTGCAAAATTGACGGTTCCTACCTTCTAACCCTCCAATAAACCCCCACCCACCCCGACCCGAACACCCCCCACCCCAGTCAATTACACCCTCAAGTTAATTTTGACTTTGGAGTCAAATTACGTAGTATTATTATTACGTAGTTGAAGGGATATTCTTATTATTAACTAGTTGAAGTTGCTAATGGAAATGTAGGAAGTTGTATCTTTGGCTGTTATATATTTATAATTACTTTTTTTTTCTTTTTAAGGTTTTCAAAATGGAAGATCTTCCCTTGCTTGATTTGTCTATCGTCGAAAAGGATCCCTATCAGTGGAAACAAGTTTATTGTACTTGGATCCATGAGGCTAGAGTTCAATTTAACTCTCCCATTCATCAGAGAAAATTTGTAGGCTCAGATGGTGTGACTAAAAGCTTTTTGGTCTTACCACCAATTCCCGAGAACCAAATTCCTACTTTTAAGATTGTTAGGGTTGTAACTAGCAAGTCATCCATTGCTCTTGGAATAAATTCCCACAACTTGAGAATTTGTGCTTTTCAAGTTGAGGGACATTGGTACGTGTTTAAAGATGCCCCCGTAGGAGGACTTTCCCCATATACATATACCAATGTCATTGGGAATTACATGGAGCTTACACCGCTAAGTCGTCAACATCCATATGGTGATGCCCCCACATTAAAAGATGTCCACTTATGTAGGGAAGCAATTATTACCGCAGTCAATGTGATTGCTTCTCCATGGCAAGTTGATGAACACGGAATCGCCATTATTGATGCACGAAAGGCGAAGGCTTCGATTATACTGTTTCAAATGATATCAGAGTCCATTCGTTTCCATTCAGTAAGTGAGATCATGTCAGGTTTGGTGTTTGTAGCATCTGATCCGTTCCGCCACAACAAAATTTGGAAGTATCAAAACAGGTGGTGGCACGTTAGTGACGACATTCATGAACTTTTTGATACCGAAGAGCAACCCCTCAGTGAAGAAGTGGTAGATACACTTAGCAAATATGGCGAGACGTTCTGTGTGATTATGAGGTATTTCATTTGCTAGATTTCAGGTTTATTTATCACACCGTAGTTATTCGTATTTTAATTCCTTTTTGCTAATGTAGTGCTATGGAACCTCATGCCGGGTATATAAAGAGTGGATGATGCTTGGAGTTGATCATTTGGTTTCAAGAAAGTTCTAAGTGGATCATATTGAATCCAAAAACCATTGAAGTGAGTCATTCAATGATCTGAAAAGAGTTGTTAATGGTGGATGAGTGTCATAAGTGGTCTTTATGGATGAGTGAATCAATTGTATGATCTTTCTTGGTTTTGCTTTTGTAGTTAAACTAACCAAGTTCATCTTCTATGGAGTATTATTAATCAATGTCATCCTGTTCCATCTTCATTGAATCTTTGTTTTGGATTAGCTAAACCGTGGTTTGAATTAACCCGGTAAACTTGGGGAGCCGGATGCGTTGGGTCAACTCCGGTTTACGGGTTTCCTACAAAAACCAGGTGAACAAGAGTCTTCACTACCATTTTCATTGGAGTGAACGAATGCCACATGATTTCACTTTTGAGAAGGACGATTCTGTCAATTCTTTATTCTCACATCAGAATTTGCACACTTGCTTTTGTTTTAAATTCCCACAAAAGACTAAAGTTGTGCATCTACTTGTCAAAACAATATGCAAAATGCCAAAATCTTTTACCATCAGCCAATACGCATACATCATACATGTTGATTGAGAGTAGACCTGAATTTACATGTCTATGGTTTTAAGAGGGTGTAGAATCTTATGATCAGATTTTATATTGTGCGGATTCTCAAAATGTTCTTTTAAGATTGGGTTGTGCTACTCTCATCCCACTTTGTTTCCTATTTTGTTCCTCAAAAGTTTATCCTGACATAAAATGTAAGTGCAACATTGTCATAATATCAATTTTGCACTTACATTTAATGTCAGGACATATACTTGGGGTACAAAATGAGATATAAATAGAATTTTCCTTTAAGAAATTGTAGTCTTCTAAATTATTTTTTTAAAAGCAATGATTACATACGTGGTAATTTACAATTGAGATTTATATCTGATAGTCTTCCATTAATGTCCATCAAATGACTATTAAGGGTAGTGTATTTTAGTGTTTTCATCATTTAAACTATGAGAAGAAATTTCTCAAAATAGTTGTTTTTAGTTAAATGTTCTTCCAAATCATGCCTCTGCTGTTATATTTATAATCCTATCACTCTAATTATCGAAAGACTATTGTGGGAAAGATCTCAATTATTAAGTACTCCCTCCGTCCCAAATTATAATGCATGTTCACTATTTACAGGGTTAAACTTCATTCACCTTCTTTCTCTATTTTCGTTAGTAATTTGATAAAATAAAATATTATTGTCTCTACTAGTTTTGTAGATATTTTGATGTAGTATTTTACTATGTAATTTTCACTTTTTAACTCTATATCATTTGTCATATAAAATGATTTGAAAATAATTTCAGTCAAACGTCGTAAACCGAAACAGGCGCTATAAATTGGGACGGAGGGAGTACCATGTAAGTATTTATTATTCATTGACGATTATCAAAGAAAGTATCTCAATTATGAAGTATCAAATAAGTAATAATTGCCTTAAAAAAAATAAGTAATAATTACTTATTGAGGATTGAATTGGGAAAATGTTTTACTAGAACAGATCGTTTTAAAAATTTGCTTTTTTATATATAGACTAACTTTGGTAAATTCTTCAGGATCCCTTTTTTCCTTCTTCTTCTTCTTCATCCTCCTGCTCCGATCCATTTTCCTCTTCTACTTCAGCCGTATTACCGTTTTGACTTTGGGGCATACTCCCTCCGTCCCACTCTTTTTGTCCACTTTTATTTTTGCACACCATCCAATGCACTTCTTTAATTCATTTTATCTTGTAATTTGTATATTAAAAAATTATAAAAATTATATATTAATAATCTATATGTTAAGACAAATCAAACAAGATCACACATGACTATTTTTAGACTTACACATTGAGAGAATTTGATGAGTCAAAGTGCTTAGATGAACAGTTCCAAAAGTCAAAACTGGACAAAAAAAGTGGGACGAGGTAGTATTTAAAAAAGAAAAAAAAGGTGTTATTTTTCAAAAATATCTTACTTTTTTTTTTTACTGTGGTGGGCTGGTGGCTATGAATGAGAAACGGTATTGTTTCTAAAATCAGTCCAGGCCCAAACCCATATCATCTCTGCGCTCCATCTAAACTAAACGAACAGTAGCCGAGCATCCATCGCCTCTTTGTTCCAATTTCTGAATTTCGTTGTGGAGTTGCAGGTCTGTATCTTCCATTGATTAATTAACTCGAATTCTGTTTTTTAAATAGAGAAGTTATTGAATAACTGATTGATGTTAATTCGGCTGTTTTGTTTTGTTTCCTTGTGTGATTTAATTTTCAGAAATCGCAGAGTTCAGACTTTTCTCTTAAGTTATATATCCCCATTTTTTGCCAATTTCTTCTGGAATTTACTGCCCAACTCCTGCGCTTGCCCAAATCCTTTGGGAATTTACCAGGTGAGTTATCTTTTTCTCATGATTTTTCTAATATTTTTTTTTTAAATCCACTTGTTTACTGTGTTAAGATTTCACCTTCATCTAGTGTAGGAGTATAAGGGAAGAAGAGCTATCGTACACAGTTATGAGATATACTTTTTATTTCACCTGGGATTGATTTTAATTAAGGAATTAATCATTTTAGTCAAGGATTTAAAATGCTGGGCTAAATATAATAATTGGAACACTCCAATTTAAAGTTAATTTACTTATGGAATCAACATTCAATTTAGCTAATATGAAGGTATATTCATATAATCATATTATTATTACGTAGCATTATGTAGCTGTCAATTTTAGCTATGGGTTGTCAATTTGGTAAATATATAATCTGCAAGAGATATGAAGGGATCTTATTATTAACTACTTGAAGTTGCTAACAGAAATGTAGGAAGTTGTATCTTTGGCAACTTCAAAATTCCTATCTGCCTAGCCGAAACTAGAAGAAAGAACTCTATTCACTCAACAAGCTTGAAATATATAAGTTCTACAATTAAACTTAATATCTGCAGTAACTTCATCTTCATGATTCATCATATTATGCTCTCTCCCATTTCTAGCTCTCCACAAATAGTATGGACAAGCACGTTGTAGCCCATGCAGCCATAACAGCTAATCACTTTCTTCTTGGGTTAATCTTCATAACACTCAGCCCAATACTTACTAAATCAAATATATTCTTGTTCACTTTTTGAGCAAGAGAACATTGACAGAATAGGTGATTAGTATTGAATAGATAAATGTATACCTATGGAAAGAATAAAAAATTAGAAAGAAAAATAGAGAGCATACTCACATTTTAGGCTCTGTTCTTCTCGGTTGGAAAATTAACTTCTAACTTTATCCAACTCCTTCTATTTTCTTCCAACTCCTTCTATTTGCTTCCAACTCCTTATAGTTTTTCCCAACTCATTTTTTCCAACGACTTAAAAATATATTTACATATGATGACTATACAATAGCATTATGTATCTAAATTTATAACATAACATCTAAAACACAGACAAAAATGAATTCTTTTTTATATCCAAAATTAGTTTCTTACATATTTTGTTTGGGTGATTATTTACCCAACATTTTCCAGCTTCTCCTAGTTTTTCCGACTCCTAGTTTCTCCCAACATCCAACTTTGGAATCCCAACAGAAAAGAACACAGCCTTAGAGCAAAGACGGAGAGAGTTTTTTTATAATATCTGTAATTGAGTAAATAGTAAATATTTTACCTGTCTTCATTTTTCATAGTATATGTCCTTTTAAAACAAGAAATCATATCATTTGAGTCTGATTGTTATCTTTGAGATTGAAAAAGTTGTACAAAATTTTCAAGTTACTAAAACTTTTGTGAGGCCTAAACCTTCAGATACTCATATGCATCTACTTGGAAATAGATGCTATGAATATAAACATATTTGATTTTAACCGGTCAAGTATCAAAACAAGCAATGTCTAGTACCTTAAATGAAAATTAAAAGCACCAAACTTCCTTGAAGGCTTGAATGCCCCTACTTCAAACTTTTAGAGCTCCTTTTCTTATTCAAAAAACAAAAAAAAGTAGATGGGTGGTAAAGTGAAAGGGCATTATTGATACTCCCTCCGTCCAAGATTAAAGTTCCCGCTTTGACTTGGCACGGGAATTTATGCAAGAAGAAAATTGCATTGACTTTCCCATATTACCCCTACACATTCAATACTCTATTCATTGTTTGTTTATTCATTATCACAATCTATTTATCTATGCCTTCTACAGAACCCTCCCACGGCAGTTTCTACATCACTTCAACCACCACACCAATTCAATCACCAAAATCAAAATTTGAAAGAATATCATCTTTAATTTCTAAATTAGTTTGCAGGTAATCGTCTCTGTCCACTGTCAAAACTCGATCCATTACAGTAGCATGGGTCATTATCGCAAGAAACAATTAGATCCGCAACAAAAAATTAGATTGAAAACAAAAAAAATCAGATCTGCATCGAAGAATTCAGATCGGCAATGAAAAAGTATTAAGAAGAAGAAAAGGAGAAGAGAGAAGAAGAAGAAGAAGAAGACGAAAAGAAGAAGAAAGGATGAGAAGAAGAAAAGAAGAAGAAGAAAAGAAGAAGAAGAGAGAGAAAAAAGAAGAAGATGAAAACGGTGGGGAAGAGGAAGAAAGAAAACGAATTGGGAACTGCAGGAAAGAAAGAGAAAAAGGAAATAAGAGAAGATATGGTGTGGGTGGGTGAGGGTAGTTTAGACTTTTTAATATAAAAAAGTTTCTAAAAATAGAAATGGGAACATTATTTTTGGACGGACGAAAAAAGAAAGTGAGAACTTTATTGTTGGACGGAGGGAGTATTTAACTTTACAAAGTTGAATAAAAAAGAAATGGGAAGAATATTTTTAGACGGACTGAAAAGGAAAGTGGGAAGAACATTTCTGGACGTAGGGAGTACATCAAAAGATTTACAAAATCTGAGGTTATATGACTATTATTTTATCAAATAGGCAACAAAAATAGGCCAAATAAATTGAATAAAATTTGACCGTGTAAATATAGAATGAAAACAAAACTTTTAGACGGAGAGAGTATTTTTTGTCTCCAACCCGTCCTCCCGGTTCAAAACAAACAAAGTCGGGACAAGAGAAGAACAACCTCATTCGATTGTAGTGTTTTATTTACTCAAATAGTACTCTCGACATTTAAAAAGTACCGTAGTAACTTCCAAAGTTCCAAGAGTGGGAAGGAAAGTATTATCAAATCTACAAGAGTGAGAAAGCATTATCTCGATATACAAGGGTGAAGGATTAGAAAGCCTTATCTCTGATCTGCAAGGTTCTCAGTATTTAGATACTAATTTCGAGAGTGAGTGAGAGTAATATCTCACAATCTCAGATGTATAAGGGTAAGAACTAAGAAGGTATTATCTTGGATTTACAAGGTTCTCTGCTGGAGAGAGAAGATTATCTCAGATCTACAAGTTTCTCCCTTTTATTTAAATACTCATATTTCATAGAGTAAGTTTCTTTTTTTTATTTTGCACCCTCTTGTTATCATGGTTATCATTTTTGCTTCGTAGTATAAATAAAAAATGTCAATTGTAAGAAAGAAGTGCCCCATGCTAATGTGTGAATCAGATTGCCTTACACTATGTTTGGTTCAAGGATATTGAAAGAGAAAGGAAAAGAAAATGAAAAGGAAAACATTTTTCTTTTTTGGTTTGAGAGGAAAAGAAAATGAGAACGCAAAATGTACTAAGAAGAAGAAAAACAAAATTTCTTCTATTTTGGTGAGGACGGTGAGGGAAAAGCCTTTTCTTTTCCTTTCCTTCCAAATTCCTTGAACCAAACATAGTGTTAGTATAATTTAGGATTCTTTTACATCGCTGTCACATATGGGTTTGGAAATATACTTCAGAGTAGGGTAACTATCTTTGCTCAAGTAAATTTATGGTTTTCAAATGTTAATGTAAAAATTATTTGCATTTTCAGTTTTGGAGAAGGACATGAATAGGAGTAAAATGAGTGCTAAATGCAAAATTGAAGCATGAAGTTTTTTGGGCATAAATAAGTTTTTTTTAAATATAGTGACAATATTCCCCTTGTTTAATAACAAGGGTGTCATATAGCCACACTACCAACTGTACCAACTCTGATGTCACACTGCCAACCACATTGCCATTACTAGCACCACCACACTGCCATTCTCCCTGCGACACTACCATCGCAACCGCCACATTGCCACCACCTTCGCCACAATGCCAACTATGCTGCCACACTACCGCAACCACCTTTGCCACCACATTGCCACCACACTACTACCCTCTCCCACCACATTGCCGCCACACTACTACCCTCTCCCACCACATTGTCACCCTCCCCGCCACACTGCCGCAGTTGTTCTCCACTTGTGCCTTCCTCATAGAATCTTCCAAATCCCAAATCAAATTTGTTCGTCACTGTCACTCCAAATCGGAAGGCGAATTTGGAGTAAATTCAGTCATTCCTCTCTGCTCTTCTTATTACAGAGTTTACCCATTTCACTGCTTCGAAGTAAATGGAACTAGGGTTTTTTTGTCAAACTTTCTATGCCCGATGATTATAACATGGCTCGTGTTAAAAGTGGTACTAGGAGTCTTTGCAGACCACCGCCTCCGCCCTAAGAAGTTGCCGATCATTTCCGTCGATGCCTATTCCGCCACTGCCAATTGTTTGAGTGAATCAAAGTCTCTGGGGAAGGCCGCTCCCTCCGATGATGGCCTGGTTTATTTGATTCGTCTCTCGTGTCTGTGAGTATTCTTGTCTGATTTTTTCATCTTGCTGTTGGATTTTCTGTTTGTGTGCACCGCTTATTGTGAGGTTTGTGGTGATGGAATGCTTGGTCGTGGATTCTTGTGCTGATTCGTGGAATCCTATGCCTGATTTTCAAAATGCTCTGCTCCAATTTCTTGTGTGTTGTTGCAGATTGGGTGGTCACTGCTCTTACCCTCCAACCGATTTGTTTTGGCAAGATTACAATTTTCATTGACTTATACATTGCTCTGCCTTGGTACAGCGACAGACTCTTTTGAGGGTTTTTTTTTTTCCCTACGAGTGTTAATTAGTAAAACCAGTTGGAACTGTAATGGGCTGGGTAACCAGCAAACAGTTCAAGAAGTGATGGATTTAGTAGAAACCCAAATTTGTTTTTTAATCAGAGATCAAAGGTAAGCATTCTTTAGCCGAATCTTTGAGAGTGAAGATCGATTTTGGTGGTTGAAATTAGAAATTATTATCTAATTTCTATGTTTATATTTGTAATTGTTTCTTTTCTTTTCCTTTGAAGGTTTTCAAAATGGAAGATCTCCCATTACTTGATTTGTCTATCGTCGAAAATGATCCATATCAATGGAAACCAGTTTATTCCACTTGGATCCATCAAGCCAGAGTTCAATTTAACTCTCCCATTCATCAGAGAGAATTCGTGGGTTCTAATGGCGTGGCTAAAACTTTTTTGGTTTTACCACCGATTCCGGATAACAAAATTCCTACTTTTAAAAATGTTACGGTTGTAACCAACAGTTCAGTTATTACTATCAGAATCAATTCCCACAACTTGCGCATTTGCGCTTTTCAAGTTGAGGGACATTGGTACGTGTTTGAAGATGCTCCTGTTGGAGAAGTATCCCCATGTACCACTATAAATGTTGCTGGAAATTACATTGCACTTCCTCTCAGTCCATTTGGTGATCCCCGCCGAATGTGTGAAATCCACTTATGTAGGATGTCAATAATTACTGCAGTGAATGTGATTGCTTCCACATGGCAAATTGATGAACATGGAATCGCTGTTATTGATGAAGCAAAGGCGAAGGCTTCGATAATCTTGCTTCAAATGATATCAGAATCTATTCGTTTTCGTTCGGTATGTGAGATATTATCAGGTTTGGCATTCGTAATGTCTAATCCCACTCGCCATAAGGAAATTTGGAAGTATCAAAATATGTGGGAGAGCATTAGTGCAGAAATTCATGTAGTTTTCGATACTGAAGAGCAACCTCTCAATGAAGAAGTAGTAGATACACTTGGCAAGTACCACGAGAAGTTTTGCGTGATCACGAGGTATTTGGTTTGCAGTATTTCACGTTTATTTATTTGATGTTGACTTCGTTATATTCGCTCTCATTTTGGCTAAATTCACCCCTTTTAATCTTTTGTGTTAAATTGACAATTTTTAGCCTTAAAAGTATAGAAGAGAAAATTTAGATGCAAGTCAATCTTTTAGGGCAAAGTTGTACATTTAACATAAAAGGATGGATTTAGCTAAAAATGAGAGTGGAAATAGCAACACACTTAATTATAATTAATCATATTTCAATTCCTTTTTGCTTGTAGTGCCTGGGCATAAGAAGAGTGGATAATGCTTGAAGTGGATCATTTGGTTTCATGAAAGTTTTTTGTGTATCTTATGTTTCCAAAAACATTGCAAGTGAATCACTGAGGTGATTTAATGAGTGTCTATTTTTAATTATTTTATGTTGGTTTCTATTTTTAAATAATATTTACATTATATGTGTATTTTAAAATTAATTTATATTATTAGTTTAAGTTAATTATTTAAAAACATATTCTAGTAAGTTGGTGAAATGGCATATGTACACCGTCACTTCACTTGTAGTATAAAAACTAAGAAATTAGTGGAATTTGATGTGGCGCTGATGTGGATGAAATATTAGAGGTGATACAGTCAAAAAAGTATGGAGGTTATACATATCTCCACCCTAAAACCAAATATTTTGCGGATATATAAATTCTCAATTGTTTTGTAAAGCTTCTAATGTTATCTTTTAATATGTAAGTGTATTTTTTATTTCTACACATAAATAAAATTTATTTTATAAAATAGAAATTTACGTACTATTCAAAAAAGACTAGAGGGAATACAAAATAGTTTTCTTTTAGGACATTGGTACGGGAAGGATTAAAATACAAAATTTACGTACTTCTTACTTCTCTCATGTCTCATCTGCATCATATTTTGAGGTTCCAAGGCTCGACTTTTTCATTACTTCTTCTCCTTTCTTACATTAAAATGATTACTGAAAATAATTCAATATATTACTCCCTCCGTCTTAAAACTTTTTTCCCAGTTTGACTTTTCCCCATTTTTAATTTTTGGCTTTTACTTCAAATTTTACCCTCCTTAAAAAAGATTTTTTGCAATCATTCAAAATATAGAGTTAAAAGATAATTGATGTAAATACATGAGGGTATTAATGTCATTTGTTATCTTTGTTCTAGTGGGGAGGTAGTTTTAGGATGGAGAAAAAGAGGAAGTGGGAAGAAAGTTTTAGGACGGAGGGAGTATATAATAAGAAATAAATATTATATTTAATTACTTTTCTTATTATATTTTTTTCATTATTGTATTGTTACTAAAGTTTTTTCCTACTATTATTAGAACTCTCTCATGTAATCCTTATAAATAGAGATCTATTCTTCAATTTTCAATACGACCAATTATTATCAAATTGTATCATGGTATTGAAACAAAGATTCTCTAAAACATAAGACTCTTCTTCAAGACCGAGCACATTGCCACTCTCGGTTTACGGTGGTCGATCGTCCTACAGCATGGCGTAACCGACCAATCTCGATGAGCATGTCTAACAGCAGCAGTCCATTATCTCTCTCTTTCTCTCCAAAAAAGCATTATCTCTCTCTCTCTCCCTCTCCCTCTCTCTTCTAAAAAAATTATGTGCGTGACGGAAGAACAGAAAAATTGCCTTTGTCAATATTTTTTCTAGAGACTGAAAGCTGGAAAGCGATAAAGAAGTATAAAACGACCCACATGGAGAAAAAAAGAAACTCCTCGCCCTCGCTCCAATCCTCAACACTCGCACCAGGAAAAAACTCAGCAAACGTAATTTCAACCGCGTTCGTCATGTAACGAAGATCAGATTCTCTACTTGTAGAGGTTATCCTCACAAAACTGTTTCTGCCAGCTTTATTCTAGTATATGTGCTTCAAACTGCTTTTTGTTACTGATAATCATTTGTAGGGGATATTAAAAATATTAGATAATAAGAAATAAATATTATGTAATAATTTTCCGTATTATATTATTTTTCTTATTACTACCTCCGTCCTAGAGTATTTTTCCACTTTTATTTTTATACATCATCCAATACACTTTTTTAATCCATTTTATCTTGTAATTTGTATATTAAAATATTATAGAAATTATATATTTATAATCTATATGTTAAGACAAATCAAACAAGATCACACATGACTATATTTAGGCTTACACATTGAAAGAATTTGATGAGTCATAGTGCTTAGATGAATAGTTCCAAAAGTCAAAACTGGACGAATACTCCGGGACGGAGGGAGTATATTGTTACTATAGTTGTTCTCCTACTATGATTAGAACTCTCTCATGTAATCTCTATAGATAGAGATGTACCCTTCAATATTCAATAAGATCAATTATTATCAAACTGTATTACAATATATTCATACTCCCTCCGTTCCCAATTTGATTACAAATTGCGGGTTACAGAGTGAAATTTTCTACTTTTTGAAATCATTTTATATACAAATTGGTATATCAGTAAGATATAAAAATTACATATTAAAAAACTACGTCAAAAGTTCTACAAAACAAGAGGTGACAAGAATATTTTATTTTATCAAATACTTAATGAAATCGCGTAAACAAACAAAAGTTGTCGAGGGGAGAGAGAAAAAAAATTGTAATCTATTTAGGGACGGAGGGAGTATTATTTAAAAAATTTAAAGAAAAGGCCACATTGGTCCATCCCTTTCATTTCATCCTCTCCTACGCGAAACATTTCTCCTTCTCTCTACTCTTGGAATTTGTGCTCGAGAATACTCCTCCCCATTCTAATGCAGTTCTCTCTCCGAGAGAAGAATTCTCCTCCGCCTGATGCCAATGGCCTTACGAAGGAGTAATACATACGTAGTAGAGGAAATGTCACAATTACTATTTCAGTCTCTCGATAACTTTGGTTTATTTACTCAATTTGATTGATCATTTAATAAAATAAAACATTCTTGTCGCATCTATCTTATTTTGTAAAATTTTTAATATATTTTTGAACGGTGTAACTTTTTAGTTTTTTTATTTCTATACCAATTTGTAAATAATATAATTCTTGAATGGATAATATTTTACATATTGTTCAAAATATTGCAAACAATTTGGAATGAAAAAACAATTTGGGACGAAGAAATTGCAATTTTTTGGGGTACTACAATTTGCAACCATTTAACCTTCGAGCATCAATCGGGGAAGTGGTCAACCCCTAAGTAGGACCCCTACGTAGTCCTCTCTTTTCAATTCAATTCAATGCACCCACAGGGCGACCCCTTCTCGGCTTCTCTTAACGTATTTCTTGTCTTGAATTAAATTTTCTATTGGGGACTACAACATTTGAATAATTTGACTTAAATTATACTCCCTATTTTAATTAAATTTACATATAAATATAAAAATAAAAATTTAAAATTATATTTATAATTTGCTAAATCGATCTCACGTTTGACTAAATACATTCATTTATAAGAATTAAATAAATCAATTTTTAAACTACGGAGTATATTTGTAACAAATGATGTGGATTTAGCCATTATAGGGCAACACCCATTTCAAGATTAAGCAAAATATTTTACTTCCTCCGTCACATAAAATTTTCCAAAGACGAAAAATGGTACACCTTAATATATATGGAATTTTAATATCATTTTCCAAATATACCCTTACTTTATACTAAGGTAAAATTGATGTGTATGTAGAAATAAGTAGAATAGATAAATAGTAATTAAAAATAATATCAATATCAAAATTACACACACACAGATATATATATATATATATATATATATATATATATATATATATATATATATATATATATATATATATATATATATATATATATATATATGAGATTGACTTCAGTCAGATGACACCTTACGGTGAGATGACATGCTACGGTCAGATGACGCAAAGCTCACCAATGTCCACTACAAAGCTCACCAAAATTAATTACAAAGCTCACCATATTATAAGGCAAAGCTCACCATATTTTTTCAACACTTTGAATTTTTTTTGAAAAAAAATCAAAGGAAGTGATGCTGACTGGACTTTGACCATTGACCATCACCGGCGACCCCCTGCCGCCGGCCGCCGGCGACCACCGCCGGCGACCTCCGACGACCACCGCCGCCGCCGGCGACAACTGCTGGCGACCTCTGCTGCCGCCGTCGCCGGACTCCGGCAGCCACCGCCTGCCGCCGGCGACCTCCGCTGCCGCGTCGCTGGACTCCGGCAGCCGACCTCCGCCGCCACTGCCGGCGGCGGCCGGATTCCGGCGACGGCGATCGGATTCTGGCGACCGGCGGCAGCGGCGGCGACCGGCGGTTGGTGGCAGGCGGCGGTCAATGCTGGCAGTCAACAGTCAAAGTCCAGTCAGCACCCTTTCCTTTAATTTTTTTTTGGAAAAAAATTCAAAGTGCTGAAAAAATATGGTAAGCTTTGCCTTACACTTTGGTGAGCTTTGTAGTTGTCTTTGGTGAGCTTTGCATTGACCAGTGGTGAGCTTTGTGTCATCTGACCGAAGAATGTCATCTCACCGTAAGGTGTCATCTCACTGTAGTCAATCTATATATATATATATATATATATATATATATATATATATATATATATATATATATATATATATATATATATATATATATCCACTATGTAGTGGGTTTAAAATAACACTGTATTTTTTGTCTTTCGTCTCAACCTCATATCTGCACTTTGTGCTTGGTATGATGAGCTGATTGTTTTTGTGCAGAGTTTTGGGCCATGAGAATTTCGTAAATAGAATTTCCAAGGGATATGCTCAAGCATTCATAGGCAACTTCAAGTGTCCTATTCACACAATGCTTTCAATAAATGTCAACCTTTATTGTTTTTTGGAGCTATAAAAACACAGATTTAAGGATGTTAGATGTGGTCCCTCCGGATTCCCAATGGTAGTCACCTCACAGCCTTGACTGGTCTAAGTATTTTTATTCTCTTTTATGACACATAATTCCAAATGATGTGCTATATATGTCCTCATTAGAAACAAGTTTTGAATAATGAATGATTATACGAATAATTCTACAAATGTGGTCATTAGCTATATGCCTCTACAAATGTGATCATTAGTGACAAGTATTGAATAATGATTGATTATTTCAATGACTATTCTAATCATTTTTAAAAATGTCTTATTTTACTCAAAGTCAGGGCATTTTAGAACTTTCTATTGCCAAATGTTATACGAAGTAGTAGATAGGACTTGTCCAAATTAGAAAAAGTAACATTTTCAAGTCCTATATGCGTAGATTACCCTTGTACTTATCTTAAAACATTATTATGCTACGTACGTAGCTTTTCGTTATCTTTTTTGTTTGTTTACTGATGCATTAGACTCACACTATAAGGCTTTGGAAATAGTAATGTTTTGTTTTTGATTAGATACAGTGGTTTTTTTTTGGATTTACACGTTGTAAACAATGATAACGATTTAGTTCTTGGATATTAGCAGTACAAACTCTGCCTATGTTAACTTATATAACTACCCTTAATTAGGACAGCTGATCTACCCTTCTAATCTGCTCCCTTTTGATGGTTAATTTCTTCTCAGTTCTCACCCCTACCATGGTGGCACCTCTCCTTTTGGTATATTTTTCTTTCTTTTTTCTTTTCTCTCAAAACAAACATGAAAAATAGTTTTTCCTCTTATTTTCTTTCTTTTTCCTTTCAAATTACTTGAAGCAAACATAGTGTAAGAGATATTCTTTAATTTTTCAATTAATTAAAACAATGTTTTACTAAATACACCCCTTATTGTTTTTGTAATTGATGAACTATCTTCCGATGCTTGATGATCCCTTACTCAGTACATCCTTTATCATTTTCACTACATCTATTAAGAGGCTTCCGTGGACATGAGTACTGAGGATGATCTTATGAAACGTTTAGTAATTGATGAACTACGTAGTATATAAAAACACAAGATCATTAAGCTGAACAAAATTTTAGTCATGTTAGAATAGATGTGTGGATGTTATTTTCTGTTTTGTATTTGCTACATCAAATATAGTGAGAAATTTTAATTGCTTACTACTATCCCTGTCCCGCTATATTCGTTTAGTTTTGACTTTTGGAACTGTTCATCTAAGAACTTTGACTCATCAAATTTTATCAATGTGTAAGCCTAAATATAGTCATGTGTGATCTTGTTTGATTTGTCTTAACATATAGATTATTAATATATAATTTCTATAATTTTTTAATATACAAATTACAAGATAAAATTGATTAAAGAAGTACATTGGATAGTGTGTCAAAAAGTAAGTGGACAAAGAGAGTGAGACGGAGGGAGTAAATGAGAACTATGTATTAAAACGTATTTATGTGAAGTCAAAGTTTTTATTTTTCTAAATATGAGTGGCATCTTAGAATATACTCCGTAGTTTTTAATTATTTATTGTTCATGAATTTTGGATATAATTTTAGCAGGCGAGGTTGAAACCGTTGAAATGGAGAATCTATTTTGAGAGAGTGTGTCGATGGATCAAGGTTTGGTTCGTGTGCCTATATCATGTTCCACCCTATGGAAGGGGAGATCGAAGAGATATTAAGAAACAATGGCATTTAATGGAAGGATGCTCAGTCCTCTCTAATAAATATAGAGGAGATATTAACCAGTGTAATATCATTCAAGAGACGTTTAGTGTGGTTTAATTTTTTTTAACTACTATTCAATCAATGGATGCTATCTTTTCTCTTTAAAATTTTTGATTCGTTGATCATTTGGAACATACTTACAAGGAAAATTCGTTTTTGTTTTTGTTTCTTTAAGAATACACATGGTTTTGAACCCATTATCAAATGCTTAAAAAACTCATTTGAAAAATATTCAAATTTTTTTTGTGAGGTACACTTGACTCGTACCCATGCGTTGCACGACCTAATTATGAACTATATAATTAGGGAAAACATTGATGAAGAAAAATGATAAGATTAATTTAACATAATAATACGGAGTACATAATTAAATATTACTCTGTAAATAATAATTTCAATCAGTTTAGATCACATTAGATTAGATCTTTAAAAAATCAGATCAAATCAAACGAACAGAACACAAACCAAATTTACATGTCCTTTTCTTTTCAGAGTTTTCTCCTACCCCACCTTTCCCTTGATTTTTTTCAATTGGTTTTTGATTATATTGTCTCGATTTATACATTTATTTACTACGTATAGTAGTGATAATTTAAAAAAATTGTGTATACTTTTGTTATAAAGTATTTATTCTTTATATTTTGAAGCGAATGGGTATTTAGTTATTATTAAAATGTCAGGTTACTATTAAAATCTCAATATTTAGTTATGGTTAAATTTAAGAGGTTGTCTCGCATGTAACAAATTAATAAGAATTGGAGATCATGAGTTATGATAATAAAATAATTCTTTGAATCACATTTCAAATGACGTGTATAATGAAGTTTTTTTGAATTTCTAACTTTTGTACAATTCGATTAATACTCGTTCTATTTCAATAAACAATTTCTATTTTGACTTTGGACAAAAATTAAGAAGAATTATTTGGAGTTTACTTTCAAATTTTGCCCTTGATGTGATGCATAATTTTTTTGTGAAAAGTATGATGTGATAGATAAAGTAAGAAAAAAATAGGCATAAAAGCGAAAAAATAAAAGATGAATGATACTAAGAAACGGTGGGAGTATAATTTTTGCCAAATACAATAATTACATGGGAAAAATTATGTGTGGCAGAGTCTTATTAGAACCAATTGCAATTATATGAAACATTTTTTAATTTTATAAAAATATTTGCATTAAATAGGACTAAAACAGAAGTCATTTTTCAATGTATGACTTAAACCTTTTTATTTTATAAATAAGACTTAATAATGTCCAACGAGAGAAATAATATCCTGTGATGGGAGACATTTACTTGAATAATGACTAATAAATAGTGACCAATGATCATACATTAAAAATAAAAATATATGATAGTAACCAGATGCACGTGGTATGAAATCAGATGCACGTGTTAAATTAGTTTGTTTAGTAACCAAACACAATTTTTCGTTAACACGCGCACAAATGGCACAATAGTTGGCGGTGGAATGGTAGATCCCCAGAATCAGATCTAGGGTTTCAACGGAGATAAATGATGGTGCCCCCCAGCGTCGGATCGTCATCTTCCCCTTCTGGTACGATGAAGCGGCGGCTCAATGACGGCGTTGCTTGCAGCCTTTTGGTTGAGGACAAAGGAGTCATGAACTTGGAAGAAGAGGAGGAATACATGGACGAGGACGAAGACGAGGACGATGAAGAGTCCATAAGAATTTTTCAGGTTGCGGATGATGTTTGGGAGAGTAAATCCTTCTCCAAGTGGAGGAAACCGAATTGGGCCTGTTTTTATCATGAAAAAATGGATGATTACTTTGAGCGACTACCTAAAGAGTATTTCAAGCCTGGAGAGGATCCCCGTTCCGAAATAACCTACGAGTTGAAGGTAGGTGACTTAAATTCATGCCACGATTGCAATTAGTGCTATATATTTTGCTTGCCTAATCACTGTTAGTGTATGTTATTGTTTGATTACTTTCTTTTCTTTAGATGGGTCATACGTTGTGTGACTATATGAAGAATTTTCCTTGTGGCAAAGCAGCTATTCATGGTGCCAGATTAGCCATTGAGTTTTTCAATAGAGAAAACAAGGTTAATCTTTTTTATGGAGCATACATTTTTGTTCAAGCGTGCTATGTGTACACCACGTTTTACACTGGCACAAAATGTATGTCAGTGCGGCCATGTTGGTGTGCAAGTAGCATTGATGGTTTTTGTTATCATTCTTTATGTCATTAATTATAACATCGTTTTCTTCTTATAGAATGGAAAGACATTGGAGTATAAATCGCTCTCTAGGGTAAGAATTGGCTCTCGATGTTTTGCGCCTTCCGGTTTTGTATACTTTTTAACAATTGTGGCAATCGAGAATGATTCTGGGGTTGAGAGAGAATTTCAAGCCTCTTTATTCCGGCCTAATCCAGACATGAAAATTTGGTATTTGAGGGCCTTGAGGGAAAAACCATATGTTTTTTGAGGTAATTTCGTACAAAATTATCTCATTAGACTTATCTTGCAAAACCCAATTAGAGAGTTATTGAGTATGTTTAATAAATGGTTCCTAATTATATGTGATTTTTTATATTTAGTTTCTAATTTTTAGATATTACATAAATGACTCTTAAGTTTTGAAAACTATTCCATAAATAGTCTTTTATGCCTAATATGACAAAATATTTTTCCACATGTAGTCTATGAAGATTGAAGAATCAATTATGGAATAGTTTTCAAAAAATTGAAGACTATTTATCTAATATCTTAGAATTGGAGACTTAAAATGAGAAACACTTGTAATTACGAACTATTTTTGGAATTTACTCAAATTTATTTTACGGTATTAATATGGATTACAAATGTAATATAATTGGTAATTAAAGTTTATCCAATCAGACAAAAAAAATCAAAATAGACAAATACTTTGGGATAGAGGGATTACTTGGTTATATTGTTGTATACTAGTACTAGTATATACATTGCGAATTATTGGTCAAAACAAAAGCGTTAGTAATGCATATAAGAGTACATTAAAATAATTTTGCATTGCATCTTAATACATGAAAATAATTTTCTGACTGTTTTCTGCAAGATAAATCTAATGATAGAATTTGTGTACTAATATCTGATACCATATGGTATTGGAGGGGTGACATGGAGGTGAACTCATGAAAGTGATGGGAATGCACTTTGTGCTATTCTTGTTCTTTTGTTTCAACCTCATATCTGCACTCTGTGCTTGGTATCGTGAGTTGTAAGGATTCTGAATTCAAAGCAATCTAGGGCTTGCTACAACGTTGGTGGATGATGTGTGTGAAAGGAACACGAATTTCTTGTGTTAAATTGTGTTCATATGAGAACTTTTTTTGTTGTAACGTTGTTAACTTTCATCATTCAGGTGGATGAATGTGGTTTTAAGTTTTGTTGTCGATATGAAATCACTTTTGTTTCCCTAATTCCCCACTCTTCGCCTTAATCCGTCATCTCTTAATATCATCTTTTATGATTGTGTTTGTGCATTGAACATATCTTATGGAAAACTCATGAACGCGGTAATGGGTTGGTTTTGGATTGAGAAGTTGTTGACTTTCTTGTTATTCATGTCTACTAGAAACCTAACCTCTATTGCATGCTTCATCAACTTATGAAGCATCTTTTGTGCGGAGTCCTGCATTTCAAGTATTTGTTTAATACTCATCTGTTCTTTTAAACCCTTCCCATTTTGACATTGGGTCAAAATAAGAAAAGTGTAATTTTAGTCGATTTTCCAATTTTGTCATTAATGTGACGGTAAAAGTAAGATGTGATAGTTTGGTTATTAGTAAAAAAAAGTATGCTGTGATAAGTAGAGTATGAAAAAGTAGGATAAAAGTGGTTTTTTCAATAGAAAATGGGAGTGTTTTAGGAAATTGGGAAAAAATGAAAGGGAATAATTTTATAGAACAAAGGGAGTAGAATCTTGGTTGAGATTTTTTCGTTTTATTAGCTTGATGTGGAAGTTGCTAATTGAGATATAGGAAGTTGCATCATTCGCAACTTCAATTTTTATTACTATTTAAATGATTTCTTTGTCCGACTACCTAAAGAACATTTCAAGCTTGAATTGTTTTTAGTTTTGATATTGATAAACTATCGGGAGTATGGAATAAAATGAAAAGATTCAAAAGCATAGAAAACTTTCTTTGGGGAAACAAAAAGCACAAGAAAGATATTGATGTTGCTAAAATAACGACATTGACACCTTGAAGACATTGTCTAAAAACTTAAGTTTTTTGTTGTAACATGCTTATTTAATTTCTCTAAGTCTTGGCTCAAAACAAAATAATTTTTCATGCATCAAAGTAGTGTTTTTGTAAATGGTTTTTAAGCTTCCAAAACCCATGGTTCTTATCCAACCAAAACTATAACCATCGGTTATCAACGTTAGATTTACGGTGTTGGTTATTGGTATTGATTTTAGCGAGATTATTTTTGAGTTTTTATCTTTGGTTTTTGCTTCTGGACACATTTAAAGGTTTTCCAAATGATTAGTTTTCATAAATCATTACCTTCGTTTTTCGGCGTTGGTTATCGACATTCGGTGCCGGTTATCACCGTTGATTTTTGGCATTCGAATCAAGCAAGTGGTTTTTAAGATTTTATGATTTTTTTTTTATTTCTAGGGATATTCAAATTGTTCTCCAACAAAAATATGTTAAAACCCACCTTTCAGTTTTAGTTTTTTTGCAAAAACCATGTGAAAAGGCATAAACATGGCTAGTGATGATTTTTACCTTAATGGCGTGATTTTCAAATTTTTATACTTGGTTTCTAGCTAAAATATACTCCGTATTATATAAGTGTTTCCAACACTTGGGTTTTAACTTGAGAAACTTTGATTTTTGATACTTGGCTGTCATAACCCTTTCATCACCCTCATGTGTTGTCTTGAGAATCTTCCATGCTTTTTTTTGTTGCCACAATGTAGTTGACTGTTAGTCTATACTGAGAGTTGTTTACTGTCCCAAACAGTGCATTCAATGCTTTACCATTGCATTCTGCTATTGCTGCTTTATCTTTTGTACATTCCTCGAATGTCTTGAGTACCTTATCTTTTGTACATTCTGCTAGTTGCCTTATACGCGGGAGAGCCTAAATAAAAAAATGTGTGTTATGACATTTGAAAGAGGGGTGACTAGAAAATGATGAATTTTAAAACTAATGTAAATTATTTTGATTGGTTGAGTAATAAATACTCTCTTCGATCCATAAAATTCTTCTTTTTTCGTTTTTTCGAATTACCTAAAACATTGGCACTTTCTATTAAAAAATTACTTTTACCCTTACTTTTTCATACTCTATCTATCACATCATACCTTTTCCACTAATGACCAAGCTATCACATCTTACTTTTACCTATCACCTTATGGGTAAAATTGGAAAGTCAAACAAAATTACATTTTTTATTTTTGTCCAAAGTCAAAATGGAAGAGTTTAAAAGAATGTAGGAGTATATTAAATTTTGGTTAATTACAAATTAAAAACAACTAAACTACAAGTAAAACAAAAAGAATGTACAAATTTAAATTAAATTTTACTTTCTCCGTCCATAAATAAACTTTTCGTTGCGTGTTTACGATGTTTGACTGAAATCATTTTTAAATCAATATATATGAAAAATAGTGTAAAATTTAAAAATAAAAATTACTACCTAGTGTAAAATGGAGTACATATTAAAAAATTATATCAAAAGATCTACAAAACTAGATGTGACATGACTATATTATTTTATCAAATGGTGATGAATATAGTTAACCCATCAACCAAGTTTAAGTTTATTTGTGAAGGCGGAGTATTTAAAAGGAGCCAGAGGTACAATGAAATCCCCGAATTCAGAACTAGGTTTTGCAGGCAAGCAATGGATGTGGATTCTTCTTCCGTCTCGTGCGAGGAAGGCTGCAGTCAATGATGGTGTTGCGCGCTGCGCCTTGTTTGCCATGAATGAGGAGACAAATATCAGCGTTGAAGATGAGGGGAACATGGACGTGGATGAGGCGAACGAAGAAGGCGATGATGGCGAGGCAAGGGGCCTCGAAGGTGAAGACTTCACACAGATTTTCATGGTGGACGATGATGTTTGGGAGACCAAGAATTTCTCCAGGTGGAGGAATCTGAATTGGCTCTGTTTCGATGCGTTTTCCAGAATAGATGATTACTATTTCGATATACCCAAAAGCTCTTTCAATCCAGGGGAGGATCCCCGTTCTGAAAGACCTTTAGAGTTGAAGGTGACCCAAATTCATACCTGAATTGCTTTCTTTATCACTGTTATTTTAAGCAACTGTTTGATTTTTTTCTTCTCTTCATTAGATGGGCCATTCTTTGTTGTATTATGAGATGGACGAACCATGGGCAGGTATGTATCTCAGAGAAGCTACTGATGGTGCCAGAGTAGCCATTGAGTTTTTCAACAAGGAAAACAAGGTTGTATTTTTTCCCTTCAATTTCTAGTCAAGAGTATTACGGAGTATTTTTTAGTATAAATTCCGTGGTTCCAAGTTATACGTCGTTTTACATATTTAGTTCCTACATATCAAATGCCAATAAATTAGTCCCCAATTATTATACTACCTCCGTCCCACTGTCTTTGTCCACATTTGACTTTTGGAACTGTTCATCTAAGCACTTTGACTAATCAAATTCTCTCAATGTGTAAGCCTAAAAATAGTCATGTGTGATCTTGTTTGATTCGTCTTAACATATAGATTATTAATATATAATTTCTATAATTTTTTAATATAAAAATTACAAGATAAAATGGATTAAAGAAGTGCATTGGATGGTGTGTCAAAAGATAAGTGGACAAAGACAATAGGACGGAGGGAGTATAGATTTCCATAAATAGTCCTTTGTTAACAATTTAACATTTCCGTTAAGAATATGGATAAATTTGTATATTCACACTCTTTTCTCTTTTTTCAATTAAGCTTCATCACTCCTCTCATACTCATTCCCAAACCCGTTGTTGAGTTTGAAGCTCTAAATCCAAAACTAAAACGATCACTTCTCTATCAAATGTTCATTTTCCTGGTGGAACCCAAAATCGAGACCAATAACCTTCATGGATGAATTTTATGGGTTAGTCTTAAGAAATTGCAAAAAAAAACAAACCTTAAAACTCATCCATGAGAGTTACTGGTTTCGATTTTGGATTCCACCAGGAAGACGAACAATTGAGATAGGAGGGATGATTTCGATTTTGGGTTCAAAGCTTCAAACTCAGTGACGGGTTTGGGAAATGAGTGCGAGAGAAGAGAGGAAACTTATTTGAAGAGAGAGAGGAGCATGAATTTACAATTTTATCCATGTTTTTAACAGAAATGTTAACAAACGACCATTCATGGAAAACAATATAATAATTGGAGACTAAATTATTGATATTTGATATGTAGGGACTAAGTATGTAAAGCAAACTATAACTGTGGATCTTTTATGGAATTTTACTCGATTAATAATTTAGGTTGTTAAACAACCTTTAGCAGAAGCTCTAAGGATTTTATGAAAATTATCCTATTTAGTTATCATTCACGATGTCATTAAAATTTTCATTTTTTTGTGCTTATAGATGGGAAAAACTTTGAGGTTTCAGAGATTGTGCAGAATAAGGGCTTACATTTTTATAAACCGCGTGGTAGAGTATACTTCCTTACATTTATGACAGCTCATTTTGATGTTGTTGAGCGGTCGACAGAATTCGAAGCCTCTTTATTTCAACCTTCAAAAGATAAGAAAACATGGCATTTGAGGGCCTTGAGGAAAAAGCCATTTGATTATTTTGGTAATTCTTCACCTAATGGTTTCCATCCTTGTTCAATGAGCTTCCATTATTTAGTTTATATTGATACAATTCTAGATACGACTTATCAGTGCTATACTATCTTAGCGGAATTTCATATGTAATGAGATAACTCTTTTCCTTTTAGCTCTTTAATATGGAAAATGTAATGTGGAGCATGGAGATGAAGTCTGGGAAAGCGACGTGTTTAAAAAGAATTGCACCTTATTAGTTAATGTACTTTGGTGTATTGCTTAATGTTTCTGTTTTTTTTTTTCAGTCTCCTAACGGTTGCAGTTTAAGGTTTCAAGAAATTCAGGTATGTACAACAATGTCTCTACATAAAAAATGCTACATTCTTGGTGAATGAGACTTTGATCAAGTTTGTATGAACAAACCTTGGTGTCATCAAGATTATTTTATTATTTTAAACATTGATTTTGAGTGGTCATCAAGATTATTTTAGGAGAAAATACTCGAGTAAAGGCAAAAATAGTCATTTTACCTAAATAGAATCATGTGGTTTATTCCCAAATTGTTCCTCTCTCTATACATAAAATAGTCATTTTACCTAAATAGAATCATGTGGTTTATTCCCAAATTATTCCTCTCTCTATACCTAAAAGATTTTCTTTGGTACTATTTTCATCTATCAATAACTTTTTTTATTTGTGTGTTTTTATTGACTAATTGATAATATAGTATATTTTTGTCAAAATTTTTTTATTGAACTTTTGTTATAGTTTTGAAATATATAATTTGTAATTTTATTTCTATACTAATTTGTAAATAAAATAATTTTTAAAATGGAGTTTTGGACGTTTTTCGAAGAGCGGAGATCTTTGAGGGATAGGGGAAGTAATTAATTAATTAATTATGAACAAAATGTACCTAAATGCCCCTTCAAGTTACAAATCCTAATTCATAATTTTACCTATAATGCACTCACTGTCTGCCATAGTGCCATCCACCACAAACCGTCACTGCCCATCACAACCCGCAACTACTCTAGATCACACCTATCATTACTGCCCATCGGTATGCTCCTCTGGCTGAACATTGTGCACTATATCATCCTAGGCAGCATGATCCAGGAGCTCCAAAGGCTCCACAAGGACATGGAAGTGCGCCCCATGATGCAGCGCTTGAAAAACCTTTACCAAGGCCATGCTAGGCATGAACGCTTCAAGATGCTTGAAAAACTGGAGGCCCCACTGCACAAGGTGGGGCATGCATGGTTGTACATAGGGCTGTTTAAGTTCAGGTCCAGAACAAGAAGCTGACCAAACCAGATTGTTAGGTCCAAACCAGACTCGGACTGGATATATTAGCTCGGCCCTCGGTCCAAGTTATTTATGCAAACAGATTAATGAATTGTATATTTTTGTAGGAATGGTAAAATTTGGGTACTCAATGTATTACTCCCTCCGTCCCATTTTAAATTGCATATTTGCCTTTTTTCTCCGTCCCAAAATAAATTGTCTGTTAGTTGTTTTCGTAAACTATTAAAAATAAAATATCTAAACTACCCTTAAAATAAGTCATTCTTTTTCACCTTATCTTATCATTCATCATTACCCCTCTTAAAAAATAATGTGAACTTTGAAAAATCAACTCTATTTTTTATTTTTCTTAAATATGCCCAAAAATCAAAACGGACGACTTAAATTGGGACGGAGGGAGTATGACCTTTTAGAAGTAATAAAATGCTTTGTAAATTGATTTGGCATAAACTGTGATTTATGTTTATGTAAAACACTTTAGAACATATTTCAGTTGTACCACTCAGGGCCTGTTCTTTAGAACTGGAAAAAAAGAACTGGAAACTGGAAGAAACTGGAAGAAACTGGAAGGAATTAGAAGAACTGGAAGAAACTGGAAGAAACTGGAAGGAACTGGAAGGAACTGGAAGAAACTGGAAGAAACTGGAAGGAACTGGAAGAAACTGGAAAAATTGAAAAAAATTAAAAAAAATTAAAAGAAATTGAAAAAACTAGAATAAATTGTAAAATTTAAAAAAAGTTTTTAAAAATTTTTATGTGTGGTTTTAAATTATTCTCATTTTGATTCTTGTTGATATAAATTATTATTACGATTATTATTATTATAATTATTATTATTATTGTTGGTGGTGGTGGTGGTGGTGTTATCACGTTATCCAAATGATTGTCTTTAAAATAAAAAAATATTACGAATATTATTTTTCATACATAAAAAGATATTTTAAAAAATTAATTAGAATATAAAATTAGCATAAATATCAAAATGTTAAATAGTTAAGAGTTATTATGGCTATGCTGTATTTATTATAAAATAATATCTTTGTAATTATATTTTATACATTACAAGATTTTGTTTTAAATATCTGACATGTCACATAATGTAATCAAACTTATTTTTCTTTAAGGATTGACAATTTATTTCTATTGTAACCCTATTTTTTGAATAAAAATATAGAACTGGTATTATTCATAAT
>OOIL02003891.1:143390-153767 GCA_900332095.2 Cuscuta campestris | reverse complement strand
CATCGCCGGAATCACCTCCCCATGAAATGTAAGCTCGGTGCTTCTTGAACGGTTTCTTCTCCTTCTCGTTTTTGGCATTTGGGCATTTTGGCTTGATGTGCCCAACTTCTCCACACCCATAGCACTTGGGTGGTCCTCCATGCTTTTTGCCCTTTCGTTCATACTCTTTTCGCATGAACTTGTGGAACTTTTTGATGACAAGTCCGAACTCGTTGTCCTCATCGCTTGATTCCTCCATGGCGGGTTCTTGGCTTGAGGTAGCCTTGAGTGCAATCCCCTTCTTCTTTTGTTCACCTAAAGACGGGAATAGAATGGTGGACTCATAGGTTTTGAGGTTACCTCTAAGTCCATCAATGGTGACGTTGGTGATGCCGATGGACTCTTGAATGGCATCGGCTTTGGAGCGCCACTTCGGTGTGAGACTTCGCAGGATTTTTCTCACAAACTCCTTGTCCGTGTACGTCTTCTTGAGAGCATGAAGATCATTGACGATTTTGGAGAATCGTTCAAACATTTCATCGATTTTCTCGTTTTCCTTCATACGAAACAATTCATATTCATGGGTTAGAAAATCAATTTTAGCTTCTCGGACTTGATCCGTACCTTCGTAGGTGATTTCTAGTTTGTCCCACATTTCCTTTACGGTGGTGCAACAAGAAATCTTCCGGTAGTCATCCGGGTTAACGACACAATAGATGATGTTGATGGCCTTGGCATTGTTTTCCACCTTCTTGATGTCTTGTGCATCATATTCATCCTCGGTCTTAGGGACGTTGGTTTCCTCGACCTTCTTCATTGGCACGTCCTCACCATTTTTGATAATTCTCCAAAGGAGAAAGTTGGTGGATTAGATGTAAATCCTCATCCGCTCCTTCCAATAGGTGTAGTTTGTTCCGTCAAACAATGGAGGCCTCGTGGTGGATTGCCCTTCACCTAAACCTGCGTATGAACTTTGAGTAGAAGCCATTGATCGTTTCTCTCAAACGGTTAAGTCTTTCAGAGAGTATGTGTAACACCCCAACCCGCGTAACCCGAAACAACGAGTTAGCGAGTCGGGTTGTCACTAATTTGATATTCACACGCATAATATTTTAAAACATTTGATAATAAAATATGAATTCGCATTTATTTAGAAATAATTCATAATTAATCGGAGTAAATAATTCAAATGTTGCGGAAGCCTTTAAGACAACATCGTCAAACATTCTTGTAGTTAAAACAAAATAAAAGTCAACAAGTATTTAATTCAATTTCAAACAGCTCCGGGCCATCCACCAGCGTCACGCTTCACTAACCTCCAGGCTGCTCCTCATCCAATCCTTGATCCCTGCCTGTAAAAATAAGGAGAGTGGAAGTATCTAACGCTAGAACTAGCTTATAGACTAGCACCCAATAACATATGATCATATAATATCAGAAGAATCGGTAATTACAATTATCAAATAGTATCATCCGTTGTTCGTTCGTTCGTACATCCGTTCGTTTCATATCATTGTGTATTGTTACCATACTTAACATATTCGACTAAAGTCTAACTAAACACACTAGTCATGGACACTCTTGGAAAGGTGTCCAAGAGGCCAAGCTTGTAAACCCAATGGAATGTGTCCAATTGGGCGGGTTGGAGCCCCTACCACAGAGGTGCCGAGGCAGGTCGCGGACTCCCGTACGTACGCTTTAACCCTGGAGACCATCAGATGTACGTCGACACCTGCATGACCTTAAATTTCAAATTCTCAGTCCTATAGGTGTTTCAACTCTCTAATTCCATTCAAATCCGTCCAATACTATTAGGTGTCTCATTTCACAATTTCAATTCAACATGTTACTGTTGTCAACTCCGTAAAGTTGGATTATTTCATAGTCAAACTAAATCTTAAAGCCCAAATTATAAGAAATGGGTCAAATTGCAACCAGCTTGGAAATTCTAGGGTCAATTTGCAATATTAGAAACTTATTTTATTCCTCAATTATTAGAGAGGAAGAGAGTTGGTAGTTGACTCTTCGTTCTCTTCTTCCTGGCGCAGCACCGAACACAGAGCAAGGCAGGGAAACGGAGACTCATCCTAGCGGCGTCCATCCTCCGGTGCCAGCTGCGGAAGAACAGCTCGGCGACCAACAGCGGCGGCAGCGGTTCCCCCACCTACGGAGACAGCCCTCGCAGCAGCGGCAACACCCTCCACCAACACTGGCGGCAACGTGCTGGACACGGCGGTGGCACACCTTCGGCAGCGGCAGCAGCCTTCGAAGACATCAACAACCAGAAACCCACCATCGAGCAAGAAGAACAGAGCAGGAGCAGAACAGCGGAGGAGTAAACAAAACAGGGAAGAACAGATGAAGGAGAAAAACAGCCGGCAATATAATCCCAATTCACATTCCCAAACCCGACACGATCCATCAAGAGATTCATAATTCAATTCACAAATTCATCATCAATTACACGAAAATATATCAACGAATCCTAATCTATGAATTAACTCTAACGAGAGATAAATCACTCACCTCAATTAGATCGACGAAGAATCTAAGTGGCAGTTAGATTCCGGCGAAGAACCCTGGCGACGATATCCGACGAAGCTTTGCGGCGAATCCTCTGCTCTGGACGGAAGTTGCATGCGAAGAAGAAGCAGGAGGACCGTATATATGCCGTTCCTAATCCTAACGGAAATGAGTGTCTTCCCCTTATTTATTATTATTATTATTGTTATAATTAATATTATTAAATCTCTTTATATTAATTTACTAAACTGTATTGACTATTTCGCTCATTACGGTTCACACGAGATTCCAAACTTGACAAATAATATATCGTTGGTCGCCTATTCTCGAGATCTATCCGAAAACCCAAATTTCGTGGGATAATATTATGTTTTCATCATATTTGTTTTTTTATTCATTTTCTTTATAATCTTTTCAGTCTCGGACGGTCAAACCCCTAACCTTCGTAAGTCGCATCCGTACGCGGGACATGTCGTCAAACTCGTTCCATCGAGGCGTTCAATCCGAGTATAATCTCAACGATAAAAAGATTCCTTTAAAATATCTTATTTTAATATTTTCGTTTTGACGTTTATTTAATTTAAATACAAATTAGAATTGTAATTAATTAGAAATTTATTATAAAATTCTAGGGTATATCTCAGGGCGTTACAGTATGGCTCCGATACCAATTGTTAGAATAAAGGCCCAACGCTAGAGGGGGGGTGAAAAGCGTTTAAAATAAAATCGCAGGAAATTAAAAACGAGTGCGTTAAAGTAAAGAGCGTAAGGAAGGAGCACACCGAATTTTATCCTGGTTCACCACAACATGTGGCTAATCCAGCCCCCTGAGAGACTCTCTCGAGCTACACTAACTCCGTTAAGCTTAAGGGTGCTTAACAAACCGATACAACTTGAGAACCCAAGTCACACGAGACTCAACACCTTTGCTCGGAGATACTGCACTCCAAGACTTCTCACGAAGGAACAAGGAACTTCCTTCGAGTTTACAACAAGGGAACAACCTCCCTTAAAGTGTATGAAAACACTTAAACACTCAGGAATAAAACTCTCACAAACTCATCTATACTCACTTGATCATTTGCGAGTTCTTGTGCTGTTAAAGAAGTTCTTAAGGCTCTCAAATAGCTAAGAAAATTAGGAATGATTATGCAATGAAAGAGTATTGAAATGTTGAAGAATTGTGTGTAAAATGAGAGGATTTGGGTGCCATTTTATAGCCCAAAATGGGATAAACCCGTTGCTAGAGTTTCCAATAGGATGAAGACAAATTTTTCAGGGACACAGGCTGATAGTCGATTATCCAAGCTTGATAATCGATTATCAAAAGATTCCTTGTCCAAAAATTTAAAATTCTATCCGTTGGAGGACAACGGTAACCCAGATAATCGATTGTCAACAAGCGATAATCGATTATTGGTCCTCTCAGAAGATTCTGGGTTTTGGCTGCAAAGACTGATAATCGATTATTGCATAAGTGATAATCGATTATTGCATGCTTCAGAACTTTGGAAGTTCAAAGCTGCAGGGGCTGATAGTCGATTGTCACTAAGGTGATAATCGATTATCACCCAGCTAAAGTCTAGGCAACTGAAACCCGTTTTGAAAAACCGAGGTTCAAAAACGAAGTGTTCCCAAAAGTAAAAACCAGGTTTGAAAAATATTGTATATTGTATAAAATAGTGAAAACAAGACTTTTTTGGTAAATACCAAGTCTCCAAGGTCATACAATACGTGCGTACTGTTTTGCCTGTTTTTCACGTGTTAGACCGATTGACCAAGATACAAAAGTGGTTTTTATAAAATAATTATTTGGAAACATTTTAAAAATGCTCAGAGGTAAAAACAGGGTTTAAAATATTGAAAACCACGGAGTTGGTTCGGGCGCCAAAAACTGAACGCCGAAAGCCGAACGCCGACTTAGGTGGTTTCGGTTCCGAGCAAGGACCAGGGATTTTAACAATAAAAGAAATCATCAAAAATGTTTTTTTTGATGCACAAAAAATATTTTATGATTTGTAAAAATTGTTTTGACTTTTTGAGAAACGAGACTTGAATTTATTGTCGGTTTTGATCACAAAAGACCGACTCGACTAAGTCTTCAATTCTTGATCTTGTCCTTGAGTCTTTTTGGTCTTGTTCCAAGCCATTCTTCACGCCTTGAGTTATTCAACGAAACTTTTTATATCCACGGCGGTTTGGCAATTATCAAAACCTGTCAGAAATGAACACGACTTTAGTTTATCGTACAAAGTGTGTTCCAACAAACGACACGCCTATCAAATTTTGGCGCCGTTGCCGGGGAAAGATAATTTTTTTAATGAGAATTGGTTTGCTTATTGTTTAAAAAACACTTAAGAAAAAAAGTTTTTTTATTATGTTGGTTATTATAGCTTAATAAGTCAGTTTTTTTTAAAAGTCTAAGTCAGTCCCTAGGTGCATTTGTGTCTTGTTTGTAATCAGTTTGTTATGAGTCCCTACGTTTTTTTCCCTTGGCCAACTTTTTACTAAAAAAAATAAATAGAGTTATCGACAGTTTTTAAAATCAACCTTTTCTCCACTAAATGCAGATTTTTGACAAGGTTCTAGCTGGGAGCCTAAAAGTTTTTAGGAAAATTGTGTTAAGAGGAGTTTCCAATCCAAGTTTGATCAAAATATTTTTATATGGATAACTAGTAACAATTAGGGAAGTAGGAACTAACTTTACTGACTTCTTTTTCCTTGAAACATGAATTTATTTTATTGAGAACTTGCCTAAAAACTCTTTAAAAACACTGTTTTCAAAGATGCATTACTGCAGATTTTAATTATTCAGACTAGGGAGTCTCATTAAAACGATTTTTTTTATTAAAGTAAAGTCAACTGAGCAACTAATGCACTTTGTTTTCAAAAAAAAAAGTGCAGAAATTTGAAGTCACTTATTACTTAAGGTGCTGATTTTGGAGTGACTTATTGCTTGTTTGTTATTTGCTCAGTAGTTATTTTCCGTTATTGTGAACAAAACATTTGCAACCAAAGACTCGAAGATGGGAGAGGTTTGGCTTTCTTCCTTTGTATAATTCGTATGGGGTTTTCATGAGTATCGGTCTGATGACGGCTCGTTTTAACACGTAGCTCGCGGTACTCACGGCATCCGCCCAAAAATACTTAGGAATTTTTGCCTCATCGAGCATAGTTCTAGCCACCTCCTCGAGACAACGATTTTTACGTTCCACCACGCCATTTTGTTGTGGTGTACGTGGAGCGGAGAAGTTATGCTCGATGCCTAGTTCGTCACAAAACTCGGTAAAGAGATCTCGTTCGAACTCTCCACCATGATCGCTTCGTATGGCTACGGTGGTTAAGCCTTTTTCATTTTTAACCTTTTTGAGAAAAGTTTTGAAAACATGAAATGCCTCACTTTTGTGAGTTAGAAATAGTGTCCATGTGAATCGAGAGTAGTCATCAACAATCACAAAGGCGAAATAGTTTCCCCCAAAACTTTTTGTTCTTGATGGTCCAAAGAGATCCATGTGCAAAAGTTGTAGGGGCCTTGTTGTAGACACAACATTTTTCGATTTAAATGAGGCCCTTACTTGCTTGCCCTTTTGACACGAATCACAAATGGTATCCTTCTCAAACTTGAGTTTTGGAAGGCCAACTACTAAGTCTTGTGAAACCAATTTATTCAAAAGGTTCATGTTGACATGAGCTACTCTACGATGCCATAGTCACATATCGTCCTCCTTACTCATGAGACATTTGGCAAAGTCGGAGGGAGATTCATCTAAGTTAACCATATAAATATTATCGATTCTATCACCATGAAGAATCATCTTATTGTCACTAAGACGTTCTACCGTGCATGATTTAGAATCGAAGGTCACACGATTTCCCTTGTCACACAATTGACTTATGCTCAAGAGATTGTGTTTAAGACCCTTAACCAACAACACATTATCAATAGAGGAGGATTCGTTTTTAATAACCGAACCAATGCCGATTATCTTGCCTTTGCTATTATCGCCAAAGACAACATTTCCACCTTTAGTTGGTTTGATTTGCAAAAACTTGGATGCATCTCCGGTCATGTGCTTGGAGCATCCGCTATCAAGGTACCAAAGTACACTTGATGCCTTCAAGCACACCTACAAACCAATTTAAAAAGATTTAGGAACCCAATTCCTTTTGGGTCCTTGGGCGTTAGGTGCATGTTGGTAGTGTGATTGGTTTTGAGTGTAATGCCTATGCCTAGTGAAACAAACAGGGGCTATATGTCCTACCCTATTGCAATAATGACAAATAACATTTGGATTATGCATTCTCCTAGGTTGATAATAGTTACTAGGTTTTCTATATTGATTGATCCTAGTTTGAGAAAAATTTTGTTTATTATTTGAAAAATTGTTTCTAGGTTCTCTAACTTGACCATTGTTTATCCTAGTGTTCTTTCTAGGTGGTCTAGTGTTCCTAGTTGTTGTAGGATGTCTATTATTGCTCATTTTAGTTTTCCTAGGTTGAGCCTTAGGATGTTTAGGTGGTTGCTNGTGGTTGCTCAACTTTTTCCTTATTATTATTGGTTTCACTTTCAAACCCTAAGCCATGTTTAGTAAGTTGCAAATTGTCAAGAACATCATTAAGGTTTTTATGAGAAACACCAAACTTATTCAAAGTTCCTTCAATTTTTGCAACTTGTTCCTTAAGTGATATACAAGAGCTACATATTGAACTTTCCGGTTTGTCGGCGCTTCTTTTTCCGAAAAACTTATTTTCTTCTTTAAGTTTTTCATTATCTTTTGATAGTTTATCAACTTCCTTCTCCATGGAAGTAAGTTGTTTCTTCAAATCCTTGTTAATTTTAGAAGCGTTGACATATTCATCATAAAGTTCATTCAAGGCTTCTTGTACATCATCAAAAGTGTAGGAATCTTTAGAAGTGGTACATACCTCTTCCGGCGGTTCCTCGTGTGCCATGAGGCAAAGGTTGGCGCTTTCATTTTCTTCACCTTCTAATGGCTCGTCGCCAGAATCACCTCCCCACGAAATGTACGCTCGGTGCTTTTTTAATGGTTTCTTCTCCTTCTCATTCTTGGCATTTGGGCATTTTGGTTTGATATGCCCAACTTCTCCACACCCATAGCACTTGGGTGGTCCTCCATGCCTCTTGCTCTTTCGTTCATACTCCTTGCGCATGAACTTGTGGAATTTCTTGATAACGAGCCCGAACTCGTTGTCTTCATCGCTTGATTCCTCCACGATGGGTTCTTGGCTCGTGGAAGCCTTGAGTGCAATCCCCTTCTTCTTTTGTTCACCTAAAGAGGGGAAAAGAATGGTAGACTCATAGGTTTTGAGGTTACCTCTAAGCCCGTCGATGGTGACATTGGTGATGCCGATGGACTCTTGGGTGGCATCGGCTTTGGAGCGCCATTCCGGTGTGAGACTCCACAGGATTTTTTCTCACAAACTCCTTGTCTGTGTACGTCTTCTTGAGAGGATGGAGATCATTGACGATTTTGGAGAATCGTTCAAACATCTCATCGATTTTCTCATTCTCCTTCATACGAAACAATTCATATTCATGGGTTAGAAAATCAATTTTTAGCTTCTCGGACTTGATCTGTACCTTCGTAGGTGATTTCTAACTTGTCCCACATTTCCTTGGCAGTGGAACAACAAGAGATTTTCCAGTAGTCATCCGGGTTTACAGCACAATAGATGATATTGATGGTCTTGGCATTGTTCTCCACTTTCTTGATGTCTTGTGCATCATACTCATTCTCGGTTTTAGGGACGTTGGTTTCCCCGACCTTCTTCATGGGCACGTCTTCACCATTTTTGATAATTCTCCATAGGAGAAAGTTGGTGGATTGGATGTAAATCCTCATCCGCTCCTTCGAATAGGTGTAGTTCATTCTGTCAAACAACGGAGGCCTCGTGGTGGATTGCCCTTCACCTAAACCTGCGTATGAGCTTTGAGTAGAAGCCATTGATTGTTTCTCTCAAACGGTTAAGTCTTTCAGAGAGTAATGCTCCGATACCATTTGTTAGAATAAAGGCCCAACGCTAGAGGGGGGTGAATAGCGTTTAAAGCAAAATCACAGGAAATTAAAAACGAGTGCGTTAAAGTAAAGAGAGTAAGGAAGGAGCACACCGAATTTTATCCTGGTTCACCACAACGTGTGGCTAATCCAGCCTTTCGAGAGACTCTCTCGAGTTAAACTAACTCCGTTAAGCTTAAAGGTGCTCAACAAACCCATACAACTTGAGAACTCGAATCACACGAGCCTTAACGCCTTTGCTCGGAGATACCGCACTCCAAGACTTCTCACGAAGGAACGAAAGACTTCCTTCGAGTTTACAACAAGGGAACAACCTCCCTTAAAGTGTATGGAAACACTTAAACACTCAGGAATAAAACTCTCACAAAGAGTAGATATGATTGACTAGTAAACGCTCAAGAACACGACAATTTCTTCAAGAATTGGCTCTCAAATAGGTAAGAAAAATGGGAATGCTTATGCAATGAAAGAGTATTGAAATGTTGAAGAATTGTGTGTAAAAATGAGAGGATTTGGGTGCCATTTTATAGCCTAAAATGGGATAAACCCTTTGCTAAACTTTCCAACAGGATGAAGACAAATTTTTCAGAGACACAGGGTGATAGTCGATTGTCTAGCCTTGATAATCGATTATCAAAAGATTCCATGTCCAAAAATTTTATATTCTATCCTTTGGAGGAAAACGGTAACCCAGACACTCGATTGTCAACAAGTGATAATCGACTATTGGTCCTCTCAGATGTTCCTGGGTTTTGGCTGCAGATTGTGATAATCGATTGTTGCAAAAGTGACAATCGATTATTGCGTGCTTCAGAACTTTAAGTTCAAAAGCAGCGGAGGCTGATAGTCGATTGTCACTAAGGTGATAATCGATTATCACCCAGCTAAGACCCAGCCGGCGAAAACCCGTTTTGAAAAACCGAGGTCCAAAAACGAAGCATTCTCAAAAGTAAAAACCAAGTTTGAAAAACATTGAATATGGTATAAAATAGTGAAAACAAAACTTGTTTGGTAAAAACCAAGTTTTCAAGGTCGTAAATCACGTGCGTACGGTTTTGACCGTTTTTCACGTGTTGGACCGATTGACCAAGATATAAAAGTGTTTTTTATAAAATAATTATTTGGGAACCTTTTAAATATGCTCAGAGATAGAAACGAGGTTTAAAACATTGAAAACCACCGAGTTGGTTCCGGCGCCAAAAACCGAACGCCGAACCCCGAATGTCGTACGCCGATGCCGAACATCGACCTACGTGGTTTTGGTTCTGAGCAAGGACCAGGGATTTTAATACAATGAAGCTTTCAAAAATGTTTATTTGATGCACAAAAAACGTTTTATGATTTTGTAAAATTATTTTCTCTTTGAGAACCGAGACTTGTATTGATTGTCGGTTTTGATCACAAAAGACCGACTCGACTTCGTCTTCAATTCTTGATCTTGTCCTTGAGTCTTTTGGTCTTGTTCCATGCCATTCTTCACGCCTTGAGTTATTCAATGAAACTCTTCATATCCACGGCGGTTTGGCATTTATCAAAACCTGTCAGAAATTAACACGACTTTAGTTTAACGTAATAAAAAGTGTGATCCAACAGTAATGTCCCCCCCTATGGGTTGGAGACTTACAACACTCTGTACTTTCGTAGTGGTGAGAAAATAGGTTGTTTTTTATTCTATGCACCCAGCTGCATAGTGGTTAGCTTATCTTTGAGTCATCAAAGTAATTCTTGCACTTCATTTACATGCTTATGTCTGATTGAGAATAACATTTGCTACACATGATTTACATCTAGATCTAATTATTTTGGAGGGCTGTTTTAGAGGGAATATCAAGTTTCA
>OOIL02003891.1:129836-142982 GCA_900332095.2 Cuscuta campestris | reverse complement strand
AGGGCTGTTTTAGAGGGAATATCAAGTTTCCCCCCCCCCCCCCAAAAAAAAATCAATTTTTAAACACTATTTTAAGGCCTAATGTATGCTAATGGTGAATTCAAGATTTGTACAATCCCTCCTAGAAAGGAATGGGTAGTATTTTTTGTATGATGAGCACTCTTGTAATTAATTAAATGTGTACTCCACTTGCTATAATATCTTGCTTTACACTAAAGGGTAATTTGGGAAGATCAATGGGAAAAAAACTTCCCTCAGTTGTTTTACACTTGATTTACATCCCTGTTTCTTGTTCATAAAACTGTTTGATGGACAATAAATCCACCGGATGATCTGATTCAGAAGAATGGATCACCAAAATTAATAAGAGCAAGAACTCGAGAATTATATGTGTTATTAGCTTGATTCAGCTTGAGGACCCCCAATTAGAGTCTCCTCTATTTATACATGGTTTCTTGGATAGTTAAGGTAATTCGTAATCAAGGAGTCTAATCCGCCGATGGCGCGATCCGCTTTCTTCGGCTACGTCCCCGCCTTCAGCTGAGTCTCCTCCCGTCGATTGACTCTTCTAGCTGTCTCTTAAATTAGGTTGGTTCGGGCCCAGCGTCTTGGGCCGACCCAGATGTAGCATCTTCTCAACCGATGTGACCCGGCGTCTTCCGGCCATGGAGTTTGGGCTACCCATTGGGTATCGGCCCATCAGAAGCCCCCCAACTCCTCATTCCTCAGACGGGCTGCGTTGAGGGATGGGGAAATTACGAAGTCCACGTGGGCGCCTCCTCAACAGATCCAAGTCGTTCCTTGGTTTCTGCGTGAGGGTTGGCACGATCTCCATTAAAAGTAATCATGGCCTGCTGCTCTGCCTTCCACCCTTTTGGTAAAATCGCCGCTGGATGCCATTCTTCCTTACCTGCTGCACTTGCCTCTTCACTTGCTCTTCTGGCGTTAGCCGACCCATTTTTCCATCTATCTTGAGGTCAGTTCTCCCTCTCGCCATCATGATTATCTCTGTTTCTCACTCGCCCTCCCCGTCGTGCAACTCTTTTCAAGCCGATCACTCGGCCTCTGGCCATGACCAAGTTCAGACCAATTTTCCTCAGTCGTCTCCAGCGGCAGCGTCCGACCAAAAATGGCGCCGGTTGAGGAAGGAATTCCCCTCCTCGACCCTGCACTAAAAGGCAAGAGGGTCGAACTGGAGGAGAACATCATGGCGTTGTGCCACTGGGGCCGATGCCATTGACATGGTTGGCCCTTCCATTGAAGTCCAGCGGCCCACTAGAACCCAGACCGCCCTTGATGCTCCTTCAGGGTTTTTCATCGTTCCTCTGGCCTCTTTGAAGAAGGGGCTGCGATTTTCTCTGCATCCGTTGTTGATCGAGTTCCTCAACGAGGTGGACCTTCTTCCTTGCCAAATTGTCCCCAATTCTCACCAGTACATCGCCGGTTATTTGATCAAATGCAAGAAAGCTAGGGTGAAGCCCACCCTAGATCATTTCCTTTTTACCATCAAACTGGCCAAAGGCCATGGGGATTGGGCGTCCTACACCAGCCTTTCCCAGCGATCTAGCAAACTCTTTAGTAGTGACAAGAAAGGGTCGACTAAGGACTGGAAGCCCCTTTTTGTCTTTTGGCACCCATCCTTCCGCCGCGTTCTGTGTCCTCAATCCAACGCCACTCTCCTATGCGTCACCCGGAAACTCTAGCAGCGCTGGGGTTTGAGTTTGTCCAGGACGAGCACCGCCATTAGCCTGACATGCTAAGGGACCTCCCCAGGAGGAGTTTTGACTGTGGCCCCTTTGGTAAATATTTTCCCTTCTTCATTGGGGATTTAAATTTTGTTTCTTTCGGTACTAACTACTCCATTCGTTTTTAGTCGAGCAAGAGGGGTTAGAAGAGGAGATGGAAGGTGATCTCTTGATCGGCCACTTCATTGTAGGGAAGAAGAGGAAGAGAGATGCAGCCCGACAAGGCAGGAGCAAACGCTCTTCCTCCCGCTGTAAAGATAGCCCCCAGCGGGACCAGGTCTTGATCGAGGTGGATGATCAGGACGACGCGGCCCCGGAAATGGGACTGGCGGCGATTAGCTCCCCGCCGCAGTTCGTGTTGCTTGGGGGCGACCTGGCAGGGCCTTCTCAGAAGGCCCTCTCGGAGCGACCTCCCTCCCCACGTGTAGTGACGTACGAGGTGGCGACCGAGGGTCGCTCGACAAGGTTTAGCATTCCTCCCCCGTCCCCAAGTCTAGGGGACGTACAGCTGGAGACCTTAGTCACCCTCCCCGCTCATGACCGAGCCTGCATCTCGGCCGGTTCCGATGATGATCTCAACAACATGGTTCTTCTGAAGCTTAGTCAGGTATTCGCCTTAATTCCCTTCTCCACCCCTTTTGCTTTACATTCCTCCTCCTTTACTTTTCCCTACATTCTTGATTCCTTATGCTTTGGTTTAGGCCACGCTGGGGATGATCGAGGTCGTTGGCCGGAGGCAAGATCGCCATGTGGCCATGGATGAGGCGAAGAAAGCCGCAGAAGACAGGCAAAGGGAGCTGCTGGATGAGGTCGCTCGCCTTGCAAGGGAGTTGGAGGAGGAAAAGGGTCGCTCTGCCACACTGGAGGGGGAGAAGACTTCACTGTCTTCTGAGGTGGGATCCATCTCCGCCCGAGTTACCGAGCTGGAGGGAGAGAAGGTCAATCTAATCCAGCAACTGGAGGCCGAGAAGAAAGACCAAGCCCGTCGCTTGGAGGAGGCGGTTGAGTCCTTCAAATCTTCCCCCGAGTTCACCGCGGTCGCTATGGAGCGGATGGCTAACTGGTGGTGGAGTGGCTCCAGACAAGACCCGGAGCCATGTGGATGGTTGGAGAGGCAAAGAAGTCCTTCAACTGCGGACTCTTCTGGGCCCAACTAGTTTTTCGCGACAAACTCGCTCGGCTCCCCAAGGGAATCTCTCTCCCCAACCTTGGCTTTCCTCCTCCCTGCCGTACCCTCGCCGAGTTCGACCTCAGTACTTACTTGGACGAGGAGAGTTCGAGTGCTTCTAACGAGGAAGATGAATCGGTGGCGCGGTGCGAGCAGGACGGGCAAGGCGACCAGGGGCCTGGAGCAAGCCTAGAAGCGACCATGGTGGGCGAGGGCACTAGCTCGGGCGTGTGATTTGCTTCACTTCCCCCTTTTCCCCTACGGCCTTTCCCTTTGGATTTGTAAAAACTTATAACTTTTGAATGTTTTGGTATTTTGGTACAATATTCCAATGTTTATCATTTCCTTCCAACTATCGTGTGCCTTTGATCATTTTATGCTCTGCTGTTGTACTTTTCTTTAAGTTGACCCATTCCATCGATGTGAATAAATTTCCAACACTGGCCCAACCTCTATTTGAGGCCCACTTGCTTTACGAGCCCAACCGGCCCGTTGACCTGCCGCCCAACTGTGCCACTGCATTTCTCAAATCAATTGATTGAGCCATCACGCTGCTCAATGTCCCTTTATCGATTCAGCTGCCCTGGGACTTGACCGTCCCTTCGGTTCCTTCACCCTGGGCTCTTTATAAGCCCCCCATGCTTCATTTTTCTCCATCCCATATCTCTCCTTCCAACCACAACTTATCTGTTTTTCACCATGTCTGAAGAAGCTCCTACTTCCTTAAATCTTTCCGATGGACCTTCCCCTTCTTCCCCGAAGTCTGCCTCCTCCCCCAAGTCTGTTAATTCCAATGATTGGGGGGGAGGGCTAGACCCCTATGAGTTCTTCCGCCATTTGCCCCGCCGGCGGTGGCCCTCAGTCAGGCCACCGCCCATTCCACCAAATCCTTATGATGATTTTAGCGCAGCGTCCAAAGAACTTTTAGCCAATCGCTTACCCTCTGGAGAAGTGGATTGGGATGCTCCGTGTCCAACCCACAAGTGGCATTATGCGGCCTGGAAGAGCGTGCAAGATGAGCAGCTGCCTCTCTTGGAGCATGAGGTTGCATATTACACAAGTCTGGAGCAGTGGGCTAACGAGAGTCGCACCAATTCGCCAGAGCGACCCAACGACGAGGTTGTTGTGGGGGAAGAACTAGATTCTCCTCCGCCGCGTCGAGCTGGTCGCTCTCTTTCCTAGAAGACTCCTAATCGACCAGGAGTAGCTCCAGTTATTCCAGAGTCCGCATCCCCATCTAGGAAATGCCGATTGGGGCTCACAAAAAAGAGAGGCCCCCCTCCCTTCCTCCTACCCAGGAGAACGATGGGGGGTTTTGGATGAAACTGGAGGGTGACCGTCCCTGTTCCATGTTGGAGAAGAGAGGCGGTCGCCTGCAGCAAATCGTGGTTGGGATTCTGCTTGCCCACTTAGCTGCATAACTACCCTTCACTTGCCTTTTTCCTTGTGTTTTTCATTCTTTTCGGGATTCGGCCGCGTGGATTTTGAGTTGTTTTTTCTTGGATGTATGTAAGATGTACGAAAGATGTTCTCAATTGTAGTAGATATGCAAATGTAAAAGGTGATTCTTGATATGTAATAGATATTTTCACGAATGAACTTCAATGTTACCTGCCCATACTGTTTATGACAGGTCCCATCTCCTTTTCAAGTTGCCTTTTACACCTTACTTCGAGCATTCAGGTCTCCTCAACCTCTGGTTTAGAAAACCTCCTGCTTCTCCTAACTTAGCCATTCTTGGGGCTTTTTCACCCCGTCGGCGTCGTCGTGTTCCTGATAAGTTTCCCTCGGTCACTCAAGCGACCATTGGGTCTTATGCTATGGACTTAGCCATTTCTGAAGCTTTTTCGCCTTGGCGTCGCCCATTTCTTGAGTGCGCTAGTCCACCGGTCGGTTAAGCGACTGCTAGGTTACGTGCATTTCGACCACAAAACACCTCATAGGCTTGGTCATGTTGATTAAGTAATTTTAGTCACCGAATGGGTTCAACACTTTGCCCCTTAATAGGTATCTTAGCGCGAACCACCATATATATGGTTCTTGGTTGCGATCTCTTCTGGTCGCTCCTTTTTTTACAATAATAGAATTCGAGAAAGGATGAGATCAGGATGTGCCAAAGTGCTGGTTTTATTTAACTCTAAGGCAAATCATTGCAAGAGTACAGACTATTGGTAAAACTTGACAAGATTAGCACTATTCCACACCCGCAAGACGTCGCCCCCCGCTGGTGTTTGCAACTTGAATGTTGTGTCAGCCAACACCTCCTTTATGATGTATGGCCCTTCGAAGCTTTTTGCAAACTTTCCACCGTCGGTCGGCCGGCTGACCTCCATTTTCCTTAGGACCCAGTCACTCATCTTGAACTGCCTTGGTCGCACCCTTTGATCATGGTACGACTTAACTTGTCGGCGGTAAGTCAAAGCAGATGTAGGCCCGGATGTAGGCCCTTTCTCTTCGCTCGTCTATGAGGTGTAACTCCGCCCTCAAGTTCTCCTCATTTTCCTGTGCATCAAATGTCTCCACCCTATAACTCAGTAATGAGGTTTCGGCTGGAGACCTTGCCTCAAACCCATATGTGATTGCGAATGGTGTTTCCCCTGTGGCCTTCCTTGGGGTGGTCCTATAAGACCACAAAATGTAAGGCAGTTCTTCTACCCACGCACTTTTTCACTCCATTATCTTCTTCTTCAGGCCGTCTACGATGGTGCGGTTGGTGTTCTCGACCTACCCATTGGTTTGTGGGTACCCGACCGCAGCGTAGCAATGCTTTATGCCTGAGCTCTGCAAGAATTCATTGAACCCTCTCGCCTCGAATTGGGTTCCGTTATCAGTAATGATTTGTTGGGGCACTCCGAAACAGCACAAGATCTGCTTTGACACAAACTTTCTCATTTGCTCTTCTGTGATGGTCGGCATAAGAGCGGCCTCGACCTATTTGGTGAATTAGTCGATCGCGACCACCAGATACATGTTATTTCCAGCTCCTCGGGGCAAGATACCAACCAAATCAATACCCCACCGAGCGAAGGGTATTGCCGTGCTGGTCAGGGTGGAGTTCGTTGCTGGTCGCCCCGGTACCCTCTAGAATTCTTGGAACACTTTACACTTACGCACGTACTTTGCACAATCCCTTGTGATTGTCGGCCAGAAGTACCCCTGCAGTGTTATTATCCTTGACATCATAAAAGCTCCTTGGTGTGCCGAACATATCCCCTCATGGATTTCCTCTATCAACTTCTGCTCTTCGTCCCTCCTTAGACATCTCAACACTGTACCGTTGTACGATCGCTTATACAACCTCCCGCACTCTAGCGTATAGCTAGGTGCGCGTCGCTTGACGACTCTGGCTGCGATCGGATCCGTTGGTATCGATCCGTCAAGGATGTACATGTAACAACCCGAAAACTGGCTTAGTAGTTAGTCGTTATTTTAATAAAAATAAATATAATATTTATTTACTCTAAAATATGAATTATTTGTAAAATTATATGTTTTAAATGAAAATTAGGTTTTCGAGTAGATCTCGCAAAATGGTGACCAATGGTATATAGTTTGTTAAATTTGGGCATATGTGTAAAGCGTGGTGAGTAAATAGAAGTTAGAGTTCAATAAATAAATATAAAGAATTTTATAATAAAATATTATAAAATTATAATATGGTAAACAAAAAGGAATGTACGGGTAGTTTGAGTCCTAGTTCGAATGGGAAACAAGCCCATCAGGGTATTATTTATACGATGTTATCTTCCTAGCGATCATAGTCTCCTTCTTCTCTGTTCCACACGCTACGAACCGGAACAGAGCCACTATTGGAAAAAGAAAAGAAAAGGAGAAAAATATACGGAGTATGTGTCGCGCCGGAAGAGAAGGAACCGAACACAGCCGCTGCTGCTCCAGCGCCGCTTCTTAGTCGTTCGCCAGAAACAGATTGCCGCCTCCGAGTTCGCCGTCTTAATTCGATTGTGATTAGTTTAATTCTTCAATTAATCGAGGTCAGAACTTGCACATCTAACGCTAGATTATGTAGATAGATTTGAAATTCACGTTCATAGTTTCGTATGATTGATTACGTGGTTTATTTGTTTACAATAAATTATGATTTATCTATATTATATGTTATTATTGGAATTCCTTGAACCAGGATGTCCAGGTACGTTTTCGTACATTAAATTTGTGTGATTTGCATGACGGTAAGTGGAAGGTTTTTACACCCGACACTAGGCTGCTAATTGAGTTATATGATTGATTAGCTGATTAATGTTATATGCCTTGTTATAATTAAATATATTCTTGGTGTGTTTTAAAAGTAAATAAGCAATTGAGATTGATGATAGAATAAGTCTGAATTGAAGAGATGTTGTAAGTAAATGATTAGGCTACCTAGGGGAACTCTAGGATTGCCTTAGTAAGATTGTAAACATAAATATCAATAGGTAGAATCAGCCCTGCGGATCTGATATCTGGCGGCTGCGGGTTAACACGTACGTACGGGATCCAAGAACTGTCGTTCCGAAGGGGAGAGGGGTACCACCCACCCAGCGGAGAACTCCTTCGTTGGTCATCAGGTTGTGTTGTGTCATAAGGTAGACTTGAGTCATGGCCGTAGGTAGTGGCTCTAAGTCCGAACATAAGGTTGTAAATAAGGAAGTATGGTCTTAGCCTTGTAATTATGTTATGAGCTATGAATGAAGACAGATAAGGTAATGAGTTATTACTTGTGAATTTATTTAATGACTGTTATGTGATATTATACTGTATACTTGTGTGCATGATATTGTATGAAGTTATGAGCTAGTGGGTTCGTCTATGTGCGTAGTTGAAACGTTAGACCGTTCTCACTTAGCTTCAATGCTGAGCGTGTAGCCCTTTTTCCTATTTACTACACGTAGGTAACATGAATGATGAATAAGGAAATATCCTGGAGGGCAGCGAGGGCGGAGAGGTGGATGGATTCTAGCTGGAGGAGTTTAATATTTAATACTTAAGTTTGAATTATTTATGTTTTAAAGGGCAAGAACCCAAAGTTGTATTTTGATTGAGTACCTAAAGGCTTCCGCACCGTTTTGTTAACTCCGATGGATATTTAAATAATATTTTGAATTAAATGTTTTTAAATTGTTTTAAAAATTATTGTGTCAGAATGCGAATTTAGTGACAACCCGATCTGCTGGTCCTTGTATTCGGGTTACGCGGGTTGGGGTGTTACAGTACATGGTCAATTCGTCGATCCAGTCCGGCTCATTGAGTGTGATGACTAGGACTTGTCCGGGACTAATGCTTGGTTCCAACAACTCCTCTTCTTGAGTCATTGCCTTAATGTGGTCCGGGGAGTCCGGACCAAGCTTTGAGAGGATGTCTGCCTTAGCATTTTCCTCTTGAGGGACCTGCTCTATCCGGTACACCCCGAACACCTTAAGCAATTCCAACGCAGTGTCCCTATACTTCTTTATCCGCTCGTCCTTCGCTTCAGATTCCCCTGTGACATGGCCCACTATCAATTTTGAATCACACCTGACCTGGATCCGCTCACCTTTCAAGGACGCTGCCAGCCTCAAGCCACAAAGGAGCGCTTCATACTTAGCCTCGTTGTTCGAGACCTTAAAACGGAATCTTATACAGTAGTACGCCTTGAATCCTTCTGGTGATATTGCCACGACGCCTCCCCACGAAGCATCAGTCGCGGACGATCCATCGGTGTATATAGTCCACAAGTTTTCAACTTGCTCTTCTCTGGTGGTCTCCACTTCCCTTGTTGTGCATTCCACCACGAAATCCTCCAAGGCTTGCCCCTTGATCGCCGGTCGCGACTTGAACTCTATCTGGAATGGTCCCAGGAATACCCCCCACTTGCTGACTCGCGACGGAGCATTAGGACTCCGAATGAGGGTTCCGATCGGGTTTTGGGACAACACGTGGATCGGATGGGCCTGAAAATCGAGGGTGAGCTTCTTCACCGTGCACACCACTGCAAAGATCGCTTTCTCCATGTTTGTATATCTCAACTCTGCTCCTCGTAGTACCCGGGCCACATAGTACATAGGTCACTGCGTACCTTTCTCCTCTTTCACAAGTACTGAGCTCACAGCCCGAGGAGAAATCCCCAAGTATAGGAACAAGGTCTCTCCGGGCTCTGGCTTCGAAAGCACTAATGGCGAGAAGAGATACGCCTTCAACCCTTCAAAGGACCTCTGACTCTCCTCGGTCCAGATGAAGCCTTTGCTTTTCTTTATAGTCTGGAAGAATGGAGCCGCTCGATCAGCTATCTTTGATAAAAAGCGGCTGAGAGCAGTGATCCTCCCTGCTAGCTGCTGGACCTCCTTCACATTTCGCGGAGGTTCCATCTCCAAGATTGCCTTTACCTTCTCAGGGTTGGGCTCAATACCCCTTCGACTAACCATATGTCCTAGGAACTTGCCTCCTTGAACCCCAAACGTGCACTTTTTTGGGTTGAGGCGGAGTTGATACTTCTGCATGATTCTAAACACCCTTTCTAAATCTTAAGCATGGGACACCATCTCCCTTGACTTGACAATCATGTCATCTACATACGCCTCCATACACCCCCCCAACACCGGTGCGAAGAACTTATTGACCATCGGTGCATAGGTCGTGCAAGCATTTCTTAGGCCGAAGGGCATTACCTTATAACGTGTACCCCATTACGGGTGATGAAGGAGGTCTTCTCTTCGTCTACCATGGCCATCCTGATCTGATGGTACCCGCTAAAAGCATCCATAAAGCTCATTAACTCACACCCTGCCGTTTCGTCCACCAACTGGTCAATGTTGGGAAGAGGGAACGAGTCCATTGGGCAAGCCTTGTTTAGGTCGGTGTAATCGACGCACATCCACCAGGTATTCCCCTTGGGTGCGAGGACTATGTTTGCCAACCACTTCGGATAGCGGACTTCCCAGATGTGCCCGATGGATTGCAGGGTGGTTACTACCTTTGTGACGAAGTCTATCCTTTCCGAGGAGAGAAAACGCCTCTTCTGCTTGACCGGCTTGTGGGCCGGATCTACCGCCAACCTATGGCACGTAATTCGTGGGTCGACCCCGGGCATATCCCCTAGACCCCAGGCACATAACACTTTGAATGAATGAAGGACACTCAAGTGACTTCCTCTACTTCCTCTACCGGCTCCACCCTAGGTTGCCCATCCTCCTTTTGTATCGCAGCACAGATCGTGCTGACATTTTCGTCGACCCGAGTCTGGCTCTTAGTCGCCCTGACATAGCACGATCGGGAGAAACTCTGGTTTCCCCTGGCAATTCCCACCCTGGTAGGGGTGGTGAACTTCATACACAAGTGAACGAGGGAGATTACGCACTCCAAGTCCTCTAGACCCGGACGCCCTAAGATTAAATGGTGTGCACAATCGAGCTGCACTACCATAAATTCCATGTCGAGTCAAATTCGGTGGGTTCCATCTCCTACCCCAGCCTTCACTATAATAGTTCTTTCCGCTTCAATGGTATCCCTTGTGAATCCTGACAGTGGGGTGCGGATTGGCTTGAGGTCTCCTCGAGACAAGCCCAGTTCTTTAAAGGTATTGCTATACATAATGTTGATCGAGCTACCGGTATCGACCAACATGTGATGGACGACCACATTGTTGATCTCTATATTCACCACCAGCGCATCCCGATGGGGAATAAGGACTGGCGGATAATCTTCGTCTGTGAAGATCAAGGGTTCCTTCTTCTTCCGCTTGGGCAACGGTGGCCTCTGTTCCTCAGCCAGGTGGACCATATTCTTCCATTTCCTTCGTGAGGACGCTGAGTCACCTCTGGTATTTCCACCCATAATGAAGCGACATCCCAAGTGCTGGCAGTTATGCCTTTCTTCCTCATCTAGGTCTTCACAATCTCTCCCCATATGTCGCCTTCCGTCCTCCTGCCCCTCTCCGGTGGTGATCGCCGCGGCGGCAGCTGCTGGTCGCCTCAATGTTCTGTTCCCCGCTGTTTGCCGCTCCGGTCGAGGAGGCAGTCCTCTGGCGATCAGCTGATCCATTTCCTTCTTCAGCGTAACGCACTCTGACGTATTGTGGGTGCTGATACAATGGTACTCGGACAACTTGGGCGCGTCTTGGATGCTATAGCTTTCCCGAATGCGAGGAGGGGCCGGTAAGGACTGGACTGTATGGACAGGCGGTCTGCTCGCCTGGTATCCTGTAGGGTTTGGTCCCCTACCAAAATCTTTCCTTTTCCTTCTCTCCTGTTGACTGTCCGTTTTTCTTCTCCTTCTGGATGGGCGGCTCGTCGTCTTCTTCTTCTAACGCCAGGTACTTTGCCCTAGCCAGCATTTCCTGATAGGTAGAGAGTGGATTTCGGTGAAGCTCCTTGCGCACATCCCCCTGAGGGAGTGCCGCCTGGAGTATCGCAATCAGGGCTTGGTCGTCCGCCCCCGGGACGTCCCTACCCTCCTTCTCCCACCTATTAATAAATTCCCAGAGTTGCTCCCCCTTCCAAATTTTCACATTAAGCAAATGTGAGAACAAGAGCTTCTGTCTCCGGCTGGACGCAAAGTGCTCCAGAAACTTGTGGGCCAAGTCGCTCCACTTGTCGATCGACCCTTTGGGCAACTTATGGAACCACTCGCAGGCTTGCCCCTCCAGCGTTGCTAGGAAGCTTTGGCATTTAATCTCCTCTGTTAGAATATAGGCCCAACGCTAGAGGGGGGTGAATAGCGTTTAAAACAAAATCGCAGGAAATTAAAAACAAGAGCGATAAAGTAAAGAGCGTAAGGAAGGAGCACACCGAATTTTATCCTAGTTCACCACAACGTGTGGCTAATCCAGCCTCCCGAGAGACTCTCTCGAGTTACACTAACTCCGTTAAGCTTAAAGGTGCTCAACAAACCGATACAACTTGAGAACTTGAGTCACACGAGCCTCAACGCCTTTGCTCGGAGATACCGCACTCTAAGACTTCTCACGAAGAAACAAAGACTTCCTTCGAATTTTACAACAAGGGAACAACCTCCCTTCAAGTGCAAAAACACTTAAACACTCAGGAATAGAACTCTCACAAAGAGTAGATATGAGTGAACTAGTAAACACTCAAGAATACGACAATTTCTTCAAGAATTGGCTCTCAAATAGCTAAGAAAATTAGAAATGCTTATGCAATGAAAGAATATTGCAAAATTGGATAAACCCGTTGCAAAATTTCCAACAGGATCAGGACAAAAATTTCAGAGTTGCAGAGTGATAGTCGATTGTCAAAGCTTGATAATCGATTATCTAAAGATTCCCTGTCCAAAAATATTTAAAATTCTATCCGTTGGAGGACAACGGTAATACTGATAATTGATTGTCAACTAGTGTCAGTCGACTATCAGCCATCTCAAAAGTTTCTGGGTTTAAGGAAAAACACAGACAATCGAGTGACAGAACGTGTCAGTCGATAATTGGATGGTTCGAAACTTAAGGTTCAGAACTGCAGTAGCCAATATTCGAATGTCATGAACTCACAGTCGATTATCAGCTGGCTAAAACCATCCGGCGAGACTTAACCCGAAAAGCCGAGGTCCAAAAATGAAGTGTTCCCAAAAGTAAAATCCAAGTTTGAAAAACATTGTATATGGTATAAAATGGTGAAACCAAGACTTGTTTGATAAAAAACAAGTCTTCGAGGTCGTTTGTCACGTGTGTACGGTTTTGACCGTTTTTCACTTGTTAGAGCGATTGACCAAGATACAAAAGTGGTTTTTATAAAATAATTATTTGAGAACCTTTTAAATATGCCCAGAGGTAAAAACAGGGGTAAAAATATTGAAAACCACGAATTCATTCGGACACTAAAAACCGAACGCCGAACCCCGAATGCCGGACGCCGACCGAGGTGGTTTTTCGTCTGGGCAAGGACCAGGGATTTTAATACAATAAAACTTTATTAAAAATGTTTATTTTGATGCACAAAAACGTTTTATGATTTTGTAAAATTATTTTGACTCTTTGAGAACCGAGACTTGAATTGATTGTCGGTTTTGATCACAATAAGACCGACTCGACTAAGTCTTCAATTCTTGATCTTGTCGTTGAGTCTTTTGGTCTTGTTCCGTGCCATTCTTCACGCCTTGAGTTATTCACCGAAAACTCTTCATATCCACAGTGGTTTGACAATTATCAAAAACTGTCAGAAATGAACACGACTTTAGTTTAACACAATAAAAAGTGTGTTCCAACAATTTCCCCCTTTTTGATAATGGCAAACAAGACGGGGATATGCA
>OOIL02003891.1:122336-127336 GCA_900332095.2 Cuscuta campestris | reverse complement strand
TCTAAAAGGTACATTCCTATTAGGAATTGGAATGTGGATTATGCTCCTTATAAATATATAGGAGATCATCCCAACCCTTTTGATGACTAGAACTTTCGGCCATAACATAATTTTAAGAGAGAAAAATTTGTTTTGTTCTCTTAATACTTTACACCAAATATTTTATATTTTAGAACTATTCTAGAGAAAAATTACTAGCATAATTTTCTCTAGAACGCTCTTCATTGTTCGTGTGTCTCAACTGGAGGTCATATACTTTTGTGGCTAGCTCTTGGATCAATCCATCAACCTACACATATCGTTGCTTGCTCGCCAAGAAAGGTATATTTCCCAACAATAACTTATAATAATCATAAGAGGTCTTGGGTGGATCTACGTTTGGGCAATAAATTTTTTTGTTTTCCGCTGCCGTATCCAAGCGTAGAACCCAACAGTGGTATCGGAGCCGACTTATGAGAATTATAAGTTTTGTAGATCTAATTGCCGCTAGAGTTTTTGATAACTGATAAATAAAATGTATGTGTATATATTTTTGAAAATTATCCAAAATTCAAGAAAGTTCCAAAATATTTTTGGATTTATTTTTATTTTCAGGTTAATTGGTTAAAAACTATTTTAACCAATTAAAATATTTCTAAAATTCGAAAATTAAATTTTATTAAATATGAGACTTTAAAATATGATTTAAAGACCTCTGGATATTTTCAGATTGTACATGAGTCAAAAACGTTATTTTTGGAAAATATTTATTTTTGAAATATTTGGAATATTCAAAATTAATTTTGGAAACTAATTTAACTCCTTTTGGAAACAAATTCCAAAATACTGAAAATAAAATTTATTTAATTCTGGAAATTTGATTTTCAGAACAATACGGACCCAAAGTAAATATATCTAAAAAATAATAATTTTTGGAAACTCGGAATTAATTTTTGGATAATAGAAGTCCAATTTTGGGTATTTGAATAAATAATTTCGAAAATAAATTTTATAAATTCTGGAAATTTGATTTTCAGAGTTATTAAATCAGAATACACATTCTGGAATTTATTTATTAATTTTCAAAAGGTATAAGTATTTATTTCGAATTAAAATCCCAATTTCGAAATTAATACCTATATTTACGGCAATTAACTATTTTAAAATTCAGGAAAATTAAAAATTAAATTTTGGATATTCTGTAGTTTTAAATTAAATTTAAATAAAATTATTTGATAATTTTTAGGCTTGTAGTTTATTTTTCTTAGAATAAACTAGGTCTAGGCGAGCGCGGCTTGCCCAGTGTATGGTTTTTATGCATGTGATGTATGAATGTATGCATGGTGCGTGGTTGTGGCTTCGAATCATTAGTTTTTAAATACGGCCTGCGTGTCGTGCCTCATCTCTGAATTCTGGTTGTAAATCTCTTGGTAAACCTCATACCCCTTGCTTACAAAGCAAGGATTCTTTTCTCTCGATTAAACAAAGAAGTCCATGAAGAAGCAAAGAAGATGATGGAGCCAAGAAGAAGAGGACACTTAGAAGTAAGGGTTGAACTTGAAGACTAAAGCAGTCTTAAAGAAAGAGGGTGAAGCTGGAGATAGAGATCTCAAGTGAAGGCTTTATTGTTAGTTCTTTAGGAGGCCACAACCATGTCATGTTTTATTCATTATACATGTTTGTATATATGTTTGTATGATATTCGCTAGTGTATGTGCGCGGCACATGCCATAGGTGAAATCACGTTTAAAATCCCTTATAATATTAAGTTTGTGCCTTCCGACGCTGACTCACTCGTTGATACTAGTTTCGACCAGTCAACACACACGCCAAAGCGGGACGCCTGGTTTACATTGGTATGACGCGAAATCCGTAACAATGGATACTGAGCACGCCCCGGGTTGAACTTAACTAAGTTAAGGTAAAAAGATGAATAACTTAGAGGCACATGGTTAGGTTAATAAATAAAATCAAATTCATCTAACCTAGAGTTGTAAAATGTTACAATTGGAAATAGTTCCTACCTAAAATAGTTAAACTATAGGGAAAGATGCAAAGCACAACTATAGTTGGATGAAATAAGGATCTAGGCCCAATATAGGATCTTATTTAGAACAACCTAACAAACCAAGGATTGTAATTGGATCACAATTGGAAATAAGTTCCTACCTAATTAGTTTAACTATAAGGCAAGATACAAAGCAGAACTATAGTTAAATGTAATATGGACCTTGGCCCACTAAGATATCTCTTTAGGAGAAGCCTCGAATCAACAGGTTATGTACTTGAGGGTAGTTGATTTGTTAAAATAGTGGGAGAGTTATTAGTTAAAGACCTAGCTAATTACTTAGATTCTTGATATTAACTATCTTGCAAATTATATGTAGATGTCTAATAACAACCATAACCTCACTCTTCGCTCGATCCTCGACAAAGATAAGTTGACCGGCTCTAACTTCTTAGACTGACAAAGAAACCTCGTTATCGTTCTTTGACTTGAGAAGAAAGAATATGTGCTCGAACGAGCCATCCCACCTGTCCCGGCCGCCAATGCTTCTAGAGCAATCAAGGATACTTATGAGGAGCATGTTGATGATGACAATGAGGTGGCATGTCTCATGTTTGCTACGATTACTTCTGACTTTCAGAAACTTCTTGTAACGCCCCAAAATATACCCTAGAATTATTAATGAATAATTATTCAATTAATCAGATTTGTTTTGATTAAAATAAACTGTTGTTGGGCTTTGAGCCGAAATAAAACATATATTGATATCCAATATCACAATCTGGATAAATCTCATAGAGATAAATCCAATATGTTGACTTACTGTATGATCTTAATTTTGGGAACCAGAGTATAGACCCAAATTAGGGATTTGTTTATAATGTGAACTTTGAAATGATTTATTGAAATAAATCATGAAAATAAATAATATGAATTAAATATATGAATTTTATTGAACAAAGGTCAATTAAATGAATTTTGACTCTGTCAAAGTCAACCACCCAAAAATATGATGTCGGAAAAAGTATTACAAATAAATATAAAAATTATATCGTTGGATAGAGTTTAATTGTACAATCGCAACGGTGCAAACGGATTTCAATTCGGAAAAGTTGGACCAAAAAGTGTTTCCCGACTAGGACCAAATTAGTCCCAATCAGGGACTTACGTTTAAAATCTGTAGGAACCGCAGCCCCCTCCACTGAGAAGCCGAAACAGGAACGGATACATCATCACCTTGGCCTCTTCCTCCATTGTTTTACTATATAAGAAACCCAACTTCACCACTTCTTCACCATTCTTCATCAAATTCATTATGAGAGATAGCCTTGAGTGTGGAGAACGCAGTGGTGTTATCAATTTGGTGTGAGGTCGCCGGAGTTAAGAGCTATTGTCGCTGGAAGTTTCGCCGGAAAATCTTCAAAACCTCCATTAAGCTTCGAGGTAAGCCCGTATATATATCTAATGACTAGAATGTTCGTATAGATCGTTTCTACGTTCATAAACGCTCATTTGGTTGAGTTTTGTGTTTGGCATGCTTGAAGAACCAAGAATCATAAACCATGAAATTGATGTTAAAACTATGAATTAATGATGCCAAAATGATCTATGAACCTTGGAGAACATCTCTATATAGTTTCGTTGAAGTTCGATAACTAAAAATGGTATTTTCGAAAAATGGACTGAAGGTTGAAGAAGATGGACAGTGCTCAAAAATGTGCAGAGAGGATCGATCATACCTCTTGGATCGATCCCCTGGGCATAATTTTTCTATCAATGATCGATCAAATGCACTGGATCGATCCCCCGAATTTCTGATCCGAAAATTTGTCTGAAAATGTTATTTTTGAGCTCTAAAATCCTATTTTTGATACCAATTGATTATGATCATTATAAAAATGATTTTTCACATTAAAAGTGATATTTTTAACAAATAAAATGTTATGTGATGCATGACGGTAAATTAGGGTGTTAACACCCGAAGCTAGGCCGCTAATTGTTATTGAATGTTATGTTGATTGATGATTATGGTAATGACTATTGATTGATAATTATGATGATTAAATCTTGATAAATATTCTGATTAAAAATGATAATTTTGAATGATTAAATCATAATGAATATATTGATGATTGTGAAAATAATATATTGTTAAGGGTATCTAGAAGACCTCTAAGATATACCCATATTAATGTTGATTTGAAAGGTATCTAGAAGACCTCTAAGATATACCTATTTAAGTTAGACCTTGCGGGTATGAACCCCGGTGGCTAGGATTAAAACGTACGTACGGGATCCAAGAACCAAACTTGAGTACCTACTCGTTTGGGGGTACCACCTACCCAACAGTGAACACTACGCTGTCGGTTTTTGGTTGGCCTTAAGTGAAGGTAAGTTTAAGATTTTCAAAACGCTTTTATCTTAAACTAGGCCTAGCTTAAGCATTATTTAGGAATATTTTATACTGGAATATTGTAACACCCTAATCCGTCCAGGTCTGCAGTCCCATTCGGACTAAAGTATTTAACTTGGTAATCGTAAAAATTTAAAACTTTTCAAACGCACTTTATTAATCTCAATAATATTTTTCATAACATATCCAGTACGGAGTATTCAACAATATTGCGGAAGCGATTTTAATATTGACATATCATAAATTGTTTCAAAACTTGTCACATCCATCCCGACAATCTCGTCCCATCTGCCGCCAGGATCACATTGTGCTTTCTGCTTACTTGCGTGTAGCAAATAAAACATACTACACGCTCAGCGGTAAAGCTGAGAAAGCATATCTAATGCGTCGAACATCCATATAAACTGAATCTAAATTCATAATCAAATCATTTGATATCATGCACACAATGTTCATTTCAGACATTCACAGTTTTGATAATGTTCAGTTCATATCAACACATTTTATTCAATTCAAATATTATTCTGACAGTGCCCTTAAAATATTCTTAAATCTAAGGCCAAATAATAACAATGCTCTTAGCTATTCTTAGTCTAAGGC
>OOIL02003891.1:104671-115508 GCA_900332095.2 Cuscuta campestris | reverse complement strand
ACTTTTTGGTCCAACTTTCTCCAAATTGAAATCCGTTCGCACTGTTGCGATCAGACAGTCGAATTCTATTCAACGACATACTTTTCATAATTATTTGTAATACTTTTTCCGACATCATATTTTTGGGTGGTTGACTTTGATAGAGTAAAAATTGGTTTAATTGACTTTTCTCATAAAAGGTTCTCTTATTTAATTCATATCAATTATTCTCATGATTTATTTTAACAAATCATTTAAATATTTACAATATAAACACATTTTTCATTTACTCTTGATTTGGGTCTGTACTATGGTTCCCAATCAATATCACACAATTAGTCAACATATTGGATTTATCTCTATGAGACTTATCCAGATTTTGATATTGGAAATTAAAACATATTTCATATCGGCCCAAAGCCCAACAATAATTTATTTTAATCAAAACAAATTTGATTAATTGAATTATTCATTAATAATTTTAGGATATGTTTTGGGACGTTACAAATATAGTTTAATTATTTAAACTAGAATTCGTGTAGGGGTTGACAAATATTAAAGTGATTAGCCTTAGACTAAGAATAGTTTAAGGATATTGTTGAATATTGAATATTGAATATTGAATATGAATAAATATTGAATGATGAATATTGAATTGAATATTGCAATTATTACGAATGACTGATGAACATTGAATGTGAATATAAATGTTGAAAAATGAATAATTTTTAATAATTATTGATTATCTGAACTGAATATTATGTGCATGATATCAAATGATTTGATTATGAATTTAGATTCAGTTTATATCGATGTTCGATGAATTAGATATGCTTACTCAGCTTCAACGCTCAGCGTGTAGTATGTTTTATTTGCTACATGCAGGTTAATAGAAAGGATGAAGTGACGTGATCCTGAAGGCAGACGGAGGCGAGATTGTCGGAATGGATGTGATGGTTTTGAATTAAAGAACATAATAAATTATGTTGTAATTATGATTTGGTAAAGCTTCCACAATATTGAAAACTCCGTACTGTTTATATTATGAAAAATATTATTATGATAAATAAAAGTATTTGTAAAGTTTTAAATCTTGACGATTACCAAGTTAATACTTTAGTCCAAAAGGGGCTGCAGACCTGGACGGATTAGGGTCTTACACTTCTGACATTCCAAAATGTGCTTAATTTCCCTATTAGATATTTCAGCTTGTCCATTAGTTTGAGGGTGATAAGCAGTGGAAATCCTTTGGTGATGTGGTATTTTGATCAAACTTGGACGGGAAACTCCTCTTAATACCATTTTTCCTAAAAATTTAAGCTCCTAGAACCTTATTTGTTCAAAATTTGCATTTAGTGGAGTAAAAGGTTAATTTTAAAATATGTCAGTACCTCTATTTTTTAAGTAAAAAGTTGGCCAAGGAGAAAAAAACGTAGGGACTCATAACAAACTGATTACAAACAAGACACAAATGCACCCAGGGACTGACTTAGACTTTTAAAAAAACTGACTTATTAAGCTATAATAACCAAAATAATAAAAAAGACTTTTTTTAAGTGTTTTTTTAAACAATAAGCAAACCAATTCTCATTAAAAAAATTATCTTTCCCCGGCAACGGCGCCAAAATTTGTTAGGCGTGTCGTAGTACCTAAAAAATTAATTAATTATTTTCCTTTACTTAGTTCCTTCTTGTAAAAATAATATTTATTAAATCTATAGATAGGATAAGTAAGGATCGATCCTACGAGGAAAGAAATTTTTTAGGCTATGAAAATCAGTTTACTTTGTCACTTTTTATTGGATAAAAATAACTATCTAAAATCTATAAACTGAACTAAAAGATAGGGGGGTTTGAAAAATGTTTTCTAAGTAAAAAACTACTAAAGTGACACAACACATCAGAACAAATTGTTAGTCGTTTTTCGTATTCCGTTTTCAAAATAACCCCAACTAAGAATATTTTTGACATTTTAGAAATAATTTTTGAGTGAAAGAGCATACGTATATCATTAAAATATATCGTTACCTTTACACAACAATTTCTAAACTCGTAGAAGTATATCTCGGTGATGCTAAACAAGCTAATAGAGGTTTGGCGTTTGTTTTCTTCCTGCAAATGATGTTAGTAGCATTTGGAAGACTTATTTGGCACATCAAAATGGTTACGGGGTACGGCATTCAAAGCCAACAATCTCCTCCTTTTTGATGTTGACAAATAAGGCTTTCGAATATAATAATCAAAAGCACAAACATATCGTGATATTTCTCCCCATAAATGTATGCATATGAAAGCCTAATATTTCTCCCCCTTTTGGCAACATTCAAAAAGGCGGGGTACCAAAAACATGAGTTTCAACACATAGGCATTCATCACGGCAACATTTATAAGCAACAAGCATCATAAGCATAAGCATTCAAACCATGAGCATAATCAAATCAAAGGCATAATCATAAAAAAGGAGTTTGAGTCATATAAGTGCATAAATAAAAGTTTGAAACATAAACATGACAAAGAGTTTTAAAACTTAAGCGAAATAACCCCAACTAAGGATAAAAACAGAACATAACTCCACCAAAAAGCCCACACAAAGAAGACAAGCACACATAACACAATAATTTAGGGACTTGAACAATTTTAGAAAATCAACAAGGTGTTTTATAATATAGAAATTAAAATAAATATCCAGGATCAAAACTTCAATAAAAACTAGCATAATCATTAACCAACTTTAAATTAAAACAAGGGTCCGGCTGAAAAAGAGGTCCACCAACGGCTCTTCCCTATTTTCCCATTCATAAAAGCTCATGTTAGGACCAACCCTAACTCTAAACCCTACTATCCTTAGCAACCCAAAGACCAACCCTTAGATTACTACTAAGAATAGTGCATTAAGATTTGTGGGAAACATCAGCGTAAAAATCTTGCAGTAACACGAAGGTTATTTAACAAAATTAGTTTGACAACCTTGATTAACGAAAACCACTTAACGAGGTAGCCTAGTACTAATCAAGTGACACTTGGTTTCTAGAAAAATTCGGCTATTTAATGCACTTTGGACTTTAAAAGAATATCATTTTAAATAGGATTAGGTCGCGATCCTAATTTGACCCAACTTAAGTAAAATCAATTGAAAAATAGTTCTCAAACACCTTTGATTTAATTTAACAAAAGCATAACTTGATTTATTTTAGAAGTATTGAACTTGAAGTAAAAGTTTAAACCCATAGACAGATTTAATTTTAAACAACAGGATTTAATACTTCTTCCAAAAATTCTGGTTTCATATTGTAGAAATTAATAAGAGGAAAAATATTTTGTATATTGAAGAGAGTAAAGCATATAAGTAACTTTTATTCCTACCATATTTCTATTCCTACTATAACAAGAACTAAGCAAACTAGGAAAGATACTAAACTGAATCCCAAGCTTCCTTCTTCTGTTGCCAACACCGCCCTCAAGCTGGAGCATGGGAGTTCAACATGCACAGCTTGGACATCAAAAGATTGAACAAAGCAACAAAGCTTGAGGAGGCCGCTGCCATTGTTGTCCAAGTGTCATCTAGACACTTCAGTTTTTTTCTTCAACGGAGACGCCAAGCTTTTCGAATCCGCCGAATAATCAGTCGAGTAAAGGAACACCATTCTTTTCGAACCTTCACCATATTCGAACAAACAGGGGGAACACCATTCTTTTCGAACACCCTGAACGTCGACTTTTTTTATTGCCTGCTAAGGAAAGAGTTGTCTGTCTCTGTAGAACAACCCTTCTCGGACAACTTCTTCAAGATTGATGGTTGGGCGAGATTCCTCGACAACAATGTTTTTCGTTGAAGGAGTTCATGATATTCTTTAGTGAGGGAGAACAATAAAAGAAAATCTAAAATTACAATATCCCGCCGGTAGGCATTGAATTGTGTATGCCCACCAGCAGGAGAAGAAGCGTGTTTAAGGTCTCAAGAATTCAAAACTTGCTCTGATACCATGAAAGAATTATTTGGGAGGAAATTCTCTGTATATTGAATTGGCTTTTGAAACTGTTTTTGAATACAAAGATCTAACCCTCTTTATATAGGAAGAGGATAAAGTAAACAAGAAAATTCCTATTCCTACTAAAATGAGAATTAAACAAACTAGGAAAGATACTAAATACTAAACATAATTCAACTAGGAAAGATACTAAACCTAATCCTAAAGCGATTCAGTTTCCTTCTTCAATCTCGCTTCCTTCTTCTATCTCTAATACTTTCTTTCTTCAATCACGCTTCCTTCTTCTATCTCTAACAATAAGGGATTTAATATAGACATTCAAAAAAAATCCCATAAATAAAAAATACCAACCATTTTGGAATTTTCAAAATTAACACAACAAGCAAAAAAAATGTAAAAATTAAATTGAAACAACACTTTTACAAAGAAATTGGAGAAGAAAAAGAAATTGACAAATAAGGGTTACCAAATTTATTGAAGAAGATGAAAGGTGAAGAATTGGAGCTGTTGGAACCATCTCTGGCCGGAGCTACTGCTGCCGAACGCCACCACCGCCGCCGGCCATCACTCGTCGCCATAGCAGCGGCCAAGCCGCTGCTTTATTTCCGTGAGATTTCCCTCATCTTCTTCCCCTCTTGTGAAGCTTCAATTTATAGAATATAGGAGCCAAATTCTTCCCGTTGGAGCATTGATTTTTGGCGAACGTTGGAGAAAAGCCGTTGGAGATGGCGTTACTTCGATCGCCGAAGAAGAAACTGCGTTGTGTTTCCGTTTTCGTTTCCTTCTTCCGTGAAATTGAAGAGGGAGGATGGATTGGTGGGCAGTTTCTATTTTAGTAAGCGATGGATTTGGGCTTCGGTCCAAATTAATCTCTTTTCAAACTTCAACTGCATTTTGGCCTTTTGTTATACTTTTCTCCAAAATAAGATATCTGATAACTTAGGTTAGGAAAAATAAAATAAAATGTAAAAAGAATGATTAAAAAACTACTATTTGTGCAAGAAATTTAAAAGATTGTAAAAATTAGAATTAAAATAAAACTACGCAAAACGGCTAAAAATTTAAAACTAAAAATATTAAAAATGCCTAAAAAAGAATAAAAAGAACTAACCCAAAAATGACTTATCAAATACCCCCACACTTAAGACTTGAACGTACTCGTTCAAAAGACCAAAAAAATAAATTTTAATTTGTATCATCATCAAGAAAAACAAAATGCACTTTACACACCCACTCTAAAGACTTTATGCCCATAGCATTTTAAAAATAAAGTGAGGTAACAATCCTACAAGAAAGGAGAACTAAACAATGGGTTCTAAAACAAATGCTTTAAAGTTGCCACAAAAAAGTGAATCCTAAGGGAATCCTATGCTTCAAAACGGCTCAATGGCAACAGTAGCAAAATTTATTAAAATAAGCCTAAAATATAAAAATCACACAAATTCTAAAAGATAAAAAGGCTCCTAAAACTGGTTCTTTACAACTTTTAAAGATCACACAAGGTTATTAAAACAGCATCTAGATAATATGTGGATGACCAGTTCTAGGAAAAAAATCTAAAGGATACCTAGAAGGATTCAAACACTTTAAGGTCATTTTACCAAGTAAAATGGGCATTAAGACTCAAGGCGAGTTTATAAAGCAACATTTGTCAACTTTCAGAATAAATCTCAAAGAAAAAAATGAGGTTTATGGGTCAACATTTAAAGCAATGCTCTAAATAAGGAGATATGCAACTAGGAATGAAAAAATATTTAGACCCAAAACTTATCGAGAAAAAAAAATTGCCCAAAAATTAATCTCCCGCAAACAACAACATAAACATGAGAATCTCCCCCCACACTTAGATCATGCATAGTCCTCGATGCGTCCATATGATATGACAATATTAAGTAGCACAGACTTAGCCAGAAGAGAAGGGGAAATGGGAATGCAACTAAAAGAAAGGATGGGGAATGCAAATTAAAAAGTATACGTGACATCAATTCATCACTTTCCCTTCTGTATTATACTTTATACTCGATGGACCTAAAATCTGCAAAAAGAAGGCTAAGACCAAGTTTTTTAGCGTTGAATACAAAAAATCAGATTTCAAATATGTAGATTTTTTCTAATTTAGCACATATAAGCTGTGAAAAGTGTAGAGTTTTCATTTTACACTCAAATAACAATTTACAAAGTGCATATTTTCCAATTTATAGCCCAAAAATCAAATAGAGAAGTGCAGATTTTTTCCATTAGTACCCAAAAATTAGCCTTAAAACTGCAGAATTTTTAGATTTTCAACCCATGAAAGATCAAATGTAAACACCCAAGGTTTAAGAAAATTTAAAATTGATAGTATGCAAAATCCCGGGCATCAAGTGTTGTTTCATAACAAATTTTGCATCTTATCATGTACATTTTTACTCCAAACAGAGATGCTCCAACCTAAAACTCAATAAATCTTGCAAAAAGCTCTCGAAGTAGATGGTTAGAAGCACAGGTAAAGTAAAAATAAACAATTAAGCTCAACAAGATCACTTTTTTTTGTTTTGATTTTACTCTTTTTTTCAAAAACTAAATGAAAGAGAAAGAGGAAAAAACTAATCCTATAATTACTACAAATACAATTACATCAATACGGAAAAAACAAGAAAAGTAAGTTGTTTATTAAAACAAAGAGGAAGAAAACCAAATCAACAACCACTAAGAGAGAAAAAAAGTATAACAACAATAAGTTAAAGTTAGAAGTAAGCATAATGAGCTTTAAAACTAAAGTTTTAAAAAATGCTATTAAACTAAGTGGGTCATGCTAGAAAAATAATAGAAAAAGTGATTAAAAAAATGTAAACAACAACTATAAGAGAAAAAAATTACAACAATTTAAAGGTAGGGTGCCAAAAAGAAATTATAAAAAATGCTATTAAAATATTTGGGTTTCCTCCCATAAGCCGCCCGATTTAAAGTCTTTGGCTGGACAAAACTTACTACTTGCCAACGCATATGCACTTAAACCATAAAGTAGTAAGATAAGTAAAAGTGTTTATTTAAAACCACTAAAGAGTAAAAATAATATATGCTCTCAGTTTTCAACTTTGGATGGAAGTTTCTACACATATGATCACTAGATGATCAATTAAGAAGCAAAAATCAGATTATAAGTGCAGATTTTAAGCTTCATGTTACGTTCTGGAAAAAATACTTTGTACATTTTTGAACTTTGGCATCAAAACTCATCATATAAGAGACAAATTCAACTTGCAAAAGCATGCTAAAAGCTTCTAAAATCAGTTCCTATGCAAATTTAGCAATGAAAGTTCATAAGTCAGGCATAAAAAGCATCTTAGGAACTCAAATTCACCATAAAAATCAAGCAAAAATGTTGCAGATTTTTTCAACAAGAATAGCAGTGTAGGTCTAAATTTCATCAAATTCAGCTTCTAAATCTCAAAAATCAGCATATAAACATCATGTCATACTTCTAGATATTGTCTGTAAACAAGACTTATCAATTATAGTCCATAATTCAAGCATATCGCACTACGTCAAAAACAGATGCTAACAACTGTTCTTTTAGTAGTCTAACTGTGCTAGTTTCAATAGTCTTCCGAGCAGCTGTCTAATATATTTACAGACTACTGTTTAAAAACAATTGTGTAATACGGTTGACGACACCTACTTTGTGATGTTTCAAAGTACATGTTTTTGAAGTTGTCCTCGTATGAGGAAGACATCTGTTTTCTAGAGTTAAAGACAAGTGTGATGTTTTGTTGTCTATCTATAATGAATATTACTGTTGTTTTCGACTTCAGACTCCTATTGCGTGGTGTTGTCGTCCAACAATATAGACATCTAATTTCAAAAGTAGTTGAAAGATATATCAGACTGCTGCTTGGAAGACTATTAAACAAAAATAGCATCAGACAACTGTTATCTTGTGTTATATTTCTAAAATAATGACTACTAATTTTGTTGTATTTTAAACAACCGTTTCTTTCACTTATATAGTGCTCAATAACACTATGCTTTTTTGTAGTTGTGATTGAAATATTCAAACTACCTTTTTACATAGTAGTCAGATTATATTGTAAATCAGACTACTGCTCCGAAGACAACTAAGTATGTTTGCATAAGACAACTACTATTATGTGTTGTATTTGTAAAATGTAAACTATATATATTCGTTGTATTTCACATAACTGTTTATTTTTTATTGTCTAACATTTATTAATAGTCCAGGTTTGTGTAGTTGTCCTTTAAAGATTTAGAAAACTGTTTTGATACATTGTAAAGCTGTTTGAAAGACTACTATATTTCAATTTACATTTATGTTTAATAAATAAAATTTATTTCAATTCCAAAATATTGATCATGAAACAAAAATAAATTCTAAAATGTAGAATCACTACTACAAAAAAGACTTTTTAAATCAGTTATTTTGACCTTTTTAAATCGGGTTTTAACCGATGCAAAAGCCAGCGATGCAAATGCTCAGGTAACTTTTTGCATCGGTTGTAATAACCGATGCAAAAGCTTCTACCCAGAATTGGCGCCGGATCTGGGTAGAGGCTTTTGCATCGGTTATTACCAAATAACCGATGCAAAAGATTATTTTTTTTAAATGGTTTATTTTGTTTGCTTCCAATTTACTACATATTCAATTTTGCACAGAATTTTGTGCAAAATATACAGGTTCAACAACAACAATTCAACCCATCAACACAACAACTACTTTAAACCAAAGCTGTAGAAATCAGCTTAGAAATGAAGCAAAGCTGTAGATTTTTCTAAATAAAAAAGAATTCAGTTTAGATTAATACAAGTAATTGCGGCACTAGTGATAATTTATGCACAAGATGACAGATGAAGATGACAAAGTTACTTTTTGAGATTTTAAATGTCATAAGCATGTTTATATGTAAAAAAATCTGTGTGCATGGAATCTTTGTCAACAACAACAAACCCAAGAGAGACGGTTTGCGTTAAGACTCTTGATGCATTTACTTACCAAAACTTCATAGTTTATAGAGAAATAGATGCAAAGGAATTTTAATTTGCCATTTTGATCTAGTGAATAATTTACCCAAAATGGATTTAAACATTGTCAAATTGTTTTTTTAAGTTCCATTCGCTACATTAAACTTTCATAGAATCTTTGTGTTGATTAAAATTTCCAAGTCTCAAAAATTGGAGAAAAAGAAGCTAGAAAGGGGAGGGGTGTAATGTAGGCTACCTTCCTATGTTTGGAGAAGGGGTTATAATGTTTTTCCAAAGGAAAAGGAAAAAGTTCGAGCTACAAATTTAGAATGCTTCTTGGTTAATAGAAACAGTGCCGCAAAGAACCGCTCATTGAAAACTAACCTTACCAGACTGTGGTATTGAACCAATTGAACCATTTTTCAAGTCGATTTAATGCACTGTCCAAGAAGATAGATATGTCACTTCTTTCATCAGCAGAAAACTTATTTTTCTTAATGCCACAAATCAAGTCAGCAAAAGTGAATTTTCATACTGGTCAATAAATTTATGATACTATTTCAAAATTTATAAATGACAAAGACAATCTTTTCACTATGTGCAATCCAGAACGCAAACATAAATAAAGATCTTAGAACAACTAAAAAAGGATATTTAGGGAACAATTACCCCGTAAAGCCAGAAACAATGTTGGAGGATTTCCATTACTTGGATGTTGAGGAACAAATTCTTGAGGGACATTACTGAGAAAAAGCAGGCCTAGTCTTAAAAACTGAGAAATGTATAAGCTCACAATTTTCTCAGAAGAGGTCTTGTCCTTACCATGTTGTATTTGTATTCAGCTGCAGATTTGCCAAATAATATCAGCTGCCAATAGATTTAAAGCACATCATTGTGAAAATAATGGATGACTATCCAAGAAATTTAAGGTAAAGCCAAATCGTGATCATTTTAATTATGATACACGTTTATACATAGTACCACATTCCAATACAAACACTACCCAATGTTATTAATATAAGTAACTGCAAGGTTATTATAGTTTCTAGATTCTAATAAAGTTGCGAATTCAAACTATACGATTTCAGATATCAAGTCCACCCATATGTACTCCCTCACCAAGCACCACAAGAAAACGCGAAAAAAACGACGGATTATAGCGACGGAATGCAATTCGACGCTAACGATGACGGATTCAGCGACGGAATTTTACACCTACCAAACTTTACGACGGAATCAACATTCCGTCGCTCCGTATTGGCAGGAGGTAGTGCGCGGCATATTAGACGACGGAAATAACGACGGAAAAATTCCGTCGTTAGTTTGGTGACGGAAAAATTCCGTCGGTAAAAGAATATAATTAAAACGCTGCGTTTTGAGCTGGCGACGGAAAAAATTCTGTCGCTAAATCCGTCGCCAAAAACAGATCTAAAAACGGGATCTCCTCTCAGTTTCTCCGATTTCGCAGACAGAAACCACAAAGAGTTGTTGTGTAGTTTCGTCTCCTCCGCGACGCCTTCCGCCACCATCATCCGCCGGTCGCTGTCCGATCATCTTCTCCGTCTGCCACCATCAACCGCCGGTCGTCTACCCATCTTCCGTCACCGTCCACTTGAAATCTCAGGTTTTGTTTTTCATTTTTTCATCTTTTATTCAATTTCAATTTCTGAATTAGTTTGTTTTTAATTATAATTGTATTGCTTACATTAGGGGTTTTTAAGTTAACATATTTTGTTTATTATTACAAATTTAATTTTAATTTTATAATTATTTTAGATTAGGGTTTGCTTTTCAAAATTTAGTCATTTGTTTTTAAAAAAATTAATTATATTCTTGAAAGTTATAGTGAATGAATATCGTGCTTATTAATCATTTATATATTGTAACTTTTATATGAGGAATGAATTTATG
>OOIL02003891.1:90452-103139 GCA_900332095.2 Cuscuta campestris | reverse complement strand
CGCTTGTTGAATATTTTATTAGAATTGAAGAACATTATATTAAACTTAAGTTTGATGGTTATGTAAGTGGAGTTAGATTTGATTGTTAAGTTGAATTTTTATAAATATTATTTGAATTTTAATTGTAGTTTGGTGATTTGAATATTCTTGGTTGTTTGGTATTCTTCATTTCTAGTATTTGTTGTTGTTTGATGCTGTGGATTCCTGGGCTAGAGTAGGTTGCTATGGATGTTCTGTGAAATTGAAAAAATGGCAGCGTTCTGTATTCGTGCTGTAAAATTGGCGACGGATTTGGCGATGGAATATCATTTCCGTCGCTGTATGGTCAAAATGCAGAAACGGTAGCTAAAACTGTCGTTAATCTTAGCGACGGAAATTTTCCGTCGTTAATTCCGTCGCCTCATTCCGTCGCTAATTTCGTCGTAGCCTAGCGACGCATTAAATAATCCGTCGTTAAACTTATTACTAACGAAAAAATAACGACGGAATACAAACCGTCGTTGTTTCCGTCGCTAGGCCGATTCCCTACGGAAATCAAGCTTTAGCAACGGAATAATTCCGTCGCGATTTCAGCAGTTTTTTGTAGTGAAGGAACAGGTTTCACAAAAACTCAGTCAATATGCTCAGCAAAAGTATTTCAAAACCAGGTCCAACTTATTTCTCCAAGGTAATGCATCAAATAGAGGCGGGTGAAATGTTAATCTTACCATAATCAGCTCCAAAAAAACAGCAGTGAAAACCACCCTACATGATGCCCAATGCCAGAGTCAAACTTCCATTACAAAATCAGCCCAAATAGCATCCCCAACACTGCCATTTCAACTCCATTTCAAGCCCGAATGCACAGCAAATAAAATTAGCCACTGTAGCAGCACGGGTTGACCTCAAAAACAAGTATCATTCAAACATCAAAATTGTGGAGGAGGAAATCTCTACAAGCAAGTAAAAGGCTCAGCAAAATATAGTTCCAAAAATACAGTTAAAACAGTCCAAAATAAATTTTGCAGCTCCGCACCTCCAGCAACCGTAAATTCAAAGCAAAAGTAAAGAGTTTGTTTAATTAACATTTGAATAGCAGCGTCAAGAGAACCTTCAAGAACGACCATAATCCACAAAAAAAAATTCAAAAACCAATAAGGAACATGGTTCAAAACATATGGCAAAATCTCGTTGTGTACACTAGCTTGTTTTTCAAAACTCCTCAAATCGCAGGTAATTCAAATGGAATTGAAATCCAAGTAAATACCTTGGATTAGGAAGCCATTTTGCTCAGAATCCTAGAAGGATGTTCTTCAATTTTGCTTTAGACAACAAGAATCCCATCGTTCGATCAAAGGGTTGGCCGGCCGCATCCTTGCTCTGTTGCTCGGCGTCCTCGTCGTGGATGTTCGTCGGTCTGGTGGTGTCGCTGGCTGGCGCTATTCTCAGCCTTCTTGCCGTCGGGAGGTAGCTCGAAGAAGAAGACAGAAGAAGAGAGGCGGCGGCGGGCAGTGTTCGATCTAGAACAAGAGACGCGAATTTCCTGTTGTATGTGCTAGTGTTTTGTACTTGTAATTTAAAATAGGGCAATGCTAGAGGTACACCAACATGGGTACCCCAAGTGTACACCAAGCCAACACAGACACACACAGACACAAAATGTCTGTGCAACACAGATACTTTGTGTCTGTGCAACACAGACACTTTGTGTCTGTGTGTGTCTGTGTTGGCTTTGGTGTACACTTGGGGTACCCCATGTTGGTGTACCTCTAGCTTAATTCTTTAAAATAATGTGTCTGAGTAAAACACACTTTCCGGGCTAACATCCTACGAATTAAAATCTGTTTGCATCGTTAGATTCGATTAGTCGATTCTTACCCAAGGATATAACTTTTATATTAAATGAACAAGAATTTACAAGTTCCACCAGGTCCGTCTTGATTCATTCGGTTAATTAACACTGATCAGTCTTTTAATTTAAATATTTACAAATACAATTTGATTAGTCTCGTTTTGTTGAGACAATTAGAATCTCTAAGGTATCTTTTAATCCTTAAAATGAATAGATTGTCGTAAATAGATAATTCTTATTTATTTAATTATTGATTAACTTCTAGGTCAGTTTCTAGGGCGTTACATCGTAGGTGTTGATTAACTCTCATACGATGTCAAAAATATTTCATCTTTTAAATAATTTTCTTTACAAATTTGTATTATAAATAAAAATACAAATTGTAGTGCGCCAAGTGCTTTCCAGTGCTGAGGGATACAACCTCTTTCCAGTGCTTTCCAGTGCTTTGTCCACCACTCTTTCTGCTAGTATTTTGGTTACTCTCGATTCAATTGTAGTGCTCAGGATACAAAGGATACAACCCCTGCCAGCTTGTATTCCTAAATCAGGTTTATGAATTTTAATTTTTGGAGCTTCTCTTAGTTCGATTGTATTTGTACTGCAAGAATTCATCATCTATACCCTCACAATTATCCTTTTTAGGTTTTCTGCTATTAATTGAACCACCAAGTGTCACTTCCACCCTAAATGTCTTTTGTTCTTCCAATTCAGCCTTGACCATATACACTGGAACTCCTAATCATTTTCCCTTTTCAATGGGAATACAAGAAGTTCTTATCTACCGTCCCTTGCATAAAAACACTAGATCCGGACCCCATTTCATGGGGGGTTGATTCCAAGCATTGAGAGGAAAGAAACACTACAATAGTCATAACATAGTAATCTCATGCGCTCATGTCTCAACTTTCAAATACTCCTTGAAAAAAAGAGAGAACTGGTTGTACACTACTCAAGAATATTAAAGTGGAAGTGGCATTTGATGGTTCAATTGAGAGGAAAGAAACACTACAGCTGGTTCATTAGGATTTTTTTCATATTAGGGTATTATTTGCAAAGTGAAGTATTTATTGGCTGCATTTATGGATCATTCTTTCTTGTGACAATTAAAGTTTAATAATTGGGGTCGGCATTTACTAAAGTTAGATTTTTCCTACATCCAATATTTTGTGGGATTTTATAGGGTTATGTTGTTGTGTCATGTAAATTTATCAAAATTAATCAAATACCCTGTAGTAATTAATTAATTTCTAAGCTACTTTTTTATTTAATTCAGGGACATATGATGTGAAATGTAAAATGGGAGGTCCCTTTGGCACAATGAAACACCTCGTTGAGCTTAAAACGGAGCAAACAATGGCCTTGACATTGATGTTAGGCTGTTGGATCCACTTAAGGAGCTAGTATGGTTTTGGGAGAGGTTCTCTTCTTTTTTGCACCCAAACAATCCCATTTCTGATAAGCCGAGGTTCGCAAGGTGGGATGATCTTAAGATGGATGCAAAGAGTATAAACTTTGCAGGAGAAGAATATCTGTGGCGGCCATACGCATTGGAGGCCAAAAACTCACTTCTTCTCTACAAGGAGGGAGAAGGACGGTGGGTTTTTGTCACTGGTGGTGGGGATGAAGTGGATGAACTCATTTGCTGTGTGAGGGTGAGTGAGCTGGTGGGGATAGAGGGTGTCATTGAGCATGGGCAATACCTGCCTCACCGTGTGGCTATGCAGTTTGGAATGGATCAGGGTCATCCAGGGTTACTTGGATTGGTTCTCTAAAATTGTTAATGTTCTTGATGATGGTGATAGTTATGATGATGATGATGATGATGATGATGATGTGCCTCTGGTTGAACTTGTAAGGAAGGAGGGAAAAATTGATGAGAATACTCGTCTTCTTGATGATGATGATCATGATCATGATCATGATCATGAGGTTGATGATGGTGTTTCCCTGGCTGAGCTTCTTCGGAAGAGAAGAAAAAAGGATGTTAAAAGCCATATCATTATGCCAAAAACGGTATCAGACGACTATTGATTAACTACTGTGTATGGAAACACAGTAGATAAAAAAACAGACAACTGTGAGTTTTTCTTGGCTACAAAACAATAGTCTAGCTGTGATGCTTTAAAACTGTTTTTTAAAGTTTCGAGAAACGGTAATCTATCAGTAGTTGTCTGTGTCAGTTCAAAATACAGTTTTTGTTACAACAGTTGTCAATAACAAGTTAAGAATACTCTATTTAAACAGTAGTCTGGTGTTTTAGTCTAGAACTGTTTTTAAACTTATTAGAAACAATTATCTATTGCTAGTTGTCTGTTTCATATGGTTTTTTTGCCACCGTTGTTTCTAATGGGAATCGAAGACTCTTTTGTAACACTAGTCTATGAGTTAAGGGTAGAACTATTTTTAAAGTTGTGAGAAACGGTAATCTTTTATTAGTAGTCCGTTTCACCTAAAAATACAGTTTTTGTTGCCATAATTGTCAATAATTAGTTAAGACTACTATTTATAAACACTAGTCTGGTTTTTCGGTTTATAACTATTTTTAAACTTATAAGAAATAGTATTCTATTGTTAGTTGTATGTTTCATATGGTTTTGTTTTGCATAGTTGTTTATTATAAGAATAGAAGACTTCCTTGTAACAAAAATATATTTATATAGCGTAGAACTATTTTTAAACTTCATAGAAATCGTATTCTATTACAAGTTGTTAATAATAAATTAAGAATACCTTTTTAAACAGTAGTTAGACTATTAATCCTAGAACTATTTTCAAAGTTTTGAGAAACCGTAATGTATTACTAGTAGTGTGTGTCACACTGTTTTTTTCACGGTTATCTCACTAGTACATATCAGGGCAAATGCACCGGTTGTTTTGTACCTTTATCATCGCTTTTGTACCGATGCAAATACAAGCGATGCAATTGGTCCAGTTCAATTGCATCGCTTTGAAAACAACCGATGCCTTTGCTATTTCATTAAATTAAAAAATGGAGCATTAGCATTGGTTGTAACCAAACAACCGATGCCTTTGCTATTTTATTAATTAAAAAAAGAGTATTTGCATCGGTTGTTTGGCTACAATTGATGCCTTTGGTTTTATCTTTTTCAATTTTTTTTAAAAAAACGTATTTGCATCAGTTGTTTGGCTACAACCGATGCCTTTGGTCTTTTCATTTCTGTATTTATTTTTAAAAAGTCTATTTGCATCGGTTGTTTGGCTACAACCAGTGCCTTTGGTCTTTTCATTTCCAAATTTTTTTAAAAAAAGTGTATTTGCATCGGTTGTTTGGCTACAACCGATGCCTTTGGTCTTTTCATTTTTGATTTTTGAAATGTATTTGCATCGGTTCTTTACTAACAACCGGTGCCTTTGATATAAGAATTTTTTTTAAATATTTTATCAAAAAGCGCAACAATTTTACACAATGAAGCAACAATACAAAAACTACATATTCATGCAGCACACGGTAGTACATATAAAAGATACAAGTCTCAAACATTGAAGACACTTTAAATTTGATTGTATACATGCACCAAAATGTAAAGACTTAATATACTACACAACTTACAACACAAAATTGTGAACAAGTAACAAAACGGATTAAAAAGTATACCAAATTAAACTAAATTTGTTTGTCACTAGTAGGGGTGAGCAGATCCCAACCTGATACCTAATTAACCTAAATTTGTTTGTAATTTCTAGTACTCCTTACTATCCACACTGCTCGAGTACTTGGTCTTATTCTTCGAAGCTTCATCAGGTCTTCTTGATGCTTAATCTGGTTGTACCTCTTGAGTTCCAAGCTCCTTCTTCAACTTTCAAGTATTAAAGTCCACACAACATATTTCTATGTTTGCAATGTGATTCTCTCTTCCTGCAGGGGATGCCATTTGACAGCTCCCACTTCCATCTTGAGCCTCCCCACTTCATGTTCATGCCCCTGGTAGTATTACACAATTACAATATTGCTGTTAGTGCTTTGTTGTTAGTGATGTCCTGGTGGTAGTTTCATATTTCGCATAGCTTTTTCCCCACTTAGTTGGAATCTCATTGTTTATATTAAAAATACCCGAAACCAAAACCGAAACTGATATCAATTTATTTCAAAACGTATCATACTGAATGAACCTATAATAGCTAGCCCACCACCACAAGAAGATCATCAATGATTTGATTAACACTGTATAATCCCACTTGTGTGATAAAAAAGAATTAAGAAATTCTAAAAACAAGAACTACACAAACAACACCTAAAGCCAGACAAGAAAAAAGACACTTTCATCAACATTGCCCAAAAAGAGACTAAACACAAACCGTAATAATCTTTGTTGGGGTAAAGGTCAATCAATCGACATTTTTCAATATTTACAATCGGTTCAACATAAACATACTAAACCACAAATTCACGCATTCAGCGTATGCTAAAATTAGGGTTTAACCAAACCTGGCTTATTACTTCAGAGACTTAGAGGCAGATTTGCTTTAGCTCCTCCAATTCAGCCTCCCCCAACCGGTCAACGGGTTTCTGAAATACGAAGTGTTTGCTCACCCAATTCAGACGTTCTGCCACACCCAATCGACTGTCGCAGGTGTATGCTACGCCATCATCGTGGAGTCACGGCAGTTCGTCCTATGTCAATGGTGAATGGAGATGGCAAAGGAAATATGAAGAGATCATTAGATAATGTAAAAGGCTATGACAACGGTTATACTACCACACAGATGCCTTTGTTTATTTAAAAAAATCAAAAATTTAATTCTTTAGAAAGCCCAAGGCATCGGTTCTACCGAAACACCGATGCATTTGTTTATTCTTTTGAACGGGTACGAGTCTAGTAAGAACAAAAAAGACAGAGAAAAAAGAGGCTAAGCGTCTAACCTTCTTGGGTATGAACAAAGCAGGAGGTTGAGGGAAGGGGTGGGATGTTCACCAAGACCTGTCAGTCCATCCACCAGAAAGCCACCATCCAACTCCAAAACCTTGGCCAAAGCCGTCAATAAGCATAGAACAGATGACCTGGGAAGACATGAGCATTTACAGTGCACTACCCCTGACCACAAACATCAACACATTGGTTTCCTTCAAGAACACAGCTGCAAGGCCTCACTCAGGCAGTAACTGAGTTCATAGAGCAAGAACACCATTACGAAGGCAAGAACACAGTTCATAATCGTCAAGAACAGCAGGTCATTCCACAAATTTCAATCACTCAAAGAAATCTTGTTAAAACACCATAAACAACCCCTCAAACCTAGCGCAACAACAAAGTTAATCAAAAAAGCAAGCAAAAATTGAAAGAATCGCAGTCCAAATCCAGTACATACGAATCCCAAAAATCCTCAAATCATGAGGGAATTCAAATGAAATTGAAATCAAGCTTTAAAAGAAGAAGGGGAATCGCAAACCGCTCAACATATCACAAGATTAGCCATCAAAAGTTCCCGGATTCAATAGAATCGGAGAGATAAAACTTCGAGTGAACAGTAGCTTCCATGGCGTTGACCTTCGATTCCTCAAAATCAATCAACAAAAATAGCAAATAAAGTTCAGATGTGGAATCACCTGCTGTAGGCGTCCCTGATTTCCAAAAATTTGATGCAAAACAAGCTCAAATTAAAGAATTGTTATTTTCTATTGAGAAATAACGGAGGACGAAGCCTCGTATAAATAGTTACAGAAGATTCCTAATTACAGAAGGGAACCTATACATGTAAACTACCATAAATACAATGATCACATAATTAATATTAAATATATACATAACATATTTAACATGCAACCAACTACGTGACCGGTGAAGGACGGACGCTAAGACTGTGTCTGAAGTCGGAGAAGAGAAGAGACGGAAGCCCTTTAATGAAAATATCTGCATACTGAGAAGAGGAGGGGACATGTAGTACTCTGACATGCTCTAGGGCAACCTTGTCTCTGACAAAGTGGATGTCGACTTCTACGTGTTTGGTGTGCTGATGCTGTACTGGGTTTGATGACAGATACACGGCACTGACGTTATCGCAAAAGACCAATGTGGCACGCCGCAGAGGTTGTTGAAGCTCAAGGAGAAGATTTCGGACCCAGCTGGCCTCAGCTACGGTGTTTGCCACGGCACGATACTCGGCCTCAGCACTGGAGTGGGAGGTGGTGACCTGGCGCTTGGAGGACCATGAGATGAGGTTGTCTCCAAGGAAGACACAATACCCCGAGGTGGAGCGACGAGTGTCGGGGCATCCAGCCCAATCAGCATTGGAGTAGGCCTGCAAGGAATCTGTGCCCGTACGGTGAAGTGTGATGCCATGAGTAGCAGTGCCATGAATGTAGCGTAGGACCCTCTTCATAGCTGTGAGATGGGTGCTGCGGGGGGCATGAAGATGTAGGCAGAGTTGCTGGACTGCATATGTAAGGTCAGGCCGAGTGAAAGTAAGATACTGTAAGGCGCCGACGATGGATCTGTATATGGAGGGGTCCGGAAGTGGAGTTCCGGACGTGGCTGACAGCTTTGCTTTGGTGTAAACTGGCGTGGAGATGGGCTTGCAGTGGAGCATGTCAGCACGTTCCAAGATTTCATGGGCAAACTGTGTCTTGTGAAGAAAGAGGTTGCCGCCAGTGCGCTGAACATTGATCCCAAGAAAAAAATTGAGGTCGCCCATATCTGTCATGGCAAACTCTCCCTTAAGTTTCTGAGTAAGGCGGGCGAGAAGAGCAGTGGAGGAGGCTGTGAGAACTATGTCATCCACATAAAGAAGAAGATAAGTCGTGTCAGAACCATGAGAGTAAACAAAGAGGGACGTGTCACTTTTGCAGCCCCGAAAGCCCAAAGTGAAAAGGAAACCTGCAAACCGGTGATACGAAGAGCGCGGGGCCTGCTTGAGCCCATATAGGGCCTTCTTCAACCTGCAAACATAATGTGGGCGAGCGGGATCCTGAAAACCTACAGGCTGGCAGGCATAGACTGTCTCGTGGAGTGTACCATTCAGAAAAGCATTCTTGACATCTGTTGAAACACGGGCTTGTCACGTTTTCGTACTAAAGCCGTGTTCGTTTTTGTAACAGGTTTTGATAATGCCAAACCGCCGTGATCAAGTCGAACATTGAATATACAAGGCGAAGAACGAAGATAAGAGCAAGAGCAAAACGAAGACCTAGAACGAAGACCTTAGTCATAGTATTGAGTTGGTCTTTATTGTGATCAAGACCGACCCAATCTTTACACCTTGGCTCTTTAGGCTAAAATCTCTCATTGCATTTCTTACATCATAAAAATGTTTTTCAAACTTGTTTAAGTCATTAAAAACACTTGGTGTTCGCCCAAACCAAAAACCAAGCAATCCAGTGTTCGGCTTTTAGAAACCAGCGTTCAGCTTTCGGTTGTCGGCTTTGGTTTTTTTGGCATCCGAACCAACCAAGTGGTTTTCAGCATTTTATGATCTGCTTTCACTCTTTGGCATGTTTAACGGTTCTCCAACAAAAACACTTTGAAAACCATCTCTCGCTTTTAGTCGTTTGACAAAAACAACGCAAAACGGCGTAAACTTGGCTAGCAGTGGTTTTTACTCAAATGACGTGATTTTTAAAGCGTCTCACTTGATTTCTTAGCCAAATACATCAAATAAGTGTTTTAAACACTTGGTTTTTATTTTGGAGAACTTTGGATTTTTCGGTCGGTTTTTGCATCGGTTGGCTAGGCCGTGGTTAAGGCAAAAACCATAGGTTTTTTGCTAACCACCCACCCAGCGATGGGAAGAACATCCCATCGATGGGTAAGCGGCCCCTTAGCCAAACCAACTTCCAGAACCATGCCAAACAGCGATGGGTAGAAGATAAAGCCTTGGTCCAACATTATCACAAGGCAGAATGCCCTTACCCAGCGATGGGAAGCTTTACCCATCGATGGGAACCCAGCGATGGGAAGCTTTACCCATCGATGGGAACCCAGCGATGGGAAGGCTTATCCATCGATGGGAAGGCATGACCGTTGTATGTCATTTAAGGTTGATTCTTTCCATGTTTGGAAGTCAACCTCCCACCCAACGATGGGAAGCATGTACCCATCGATGGGTAGGTGACCGTTGGCTTCAAAACTGAAGGAAAATTGGCCTACCAGCGATGGGTAAGGTCCATACATCGATGGGAAGCCAATATTCTGCAGATCCCAAATCTTTTCAATCCCATAAATCAAGCTAATCACCCCTTTAATGCATTGGTCCGTTGGAGCCTATTTTGGCACTATAAAAAGGGGTGTTTGGGTCTGCTTTTCTCACCAATTCACTTCACAACATTCATACTTTCATTGCATTCAAATATCATCATTTTCCATAGCTTTCTAGAGCCATTTTGTGAGGAGGTTGAGTTGTTCTTGAGCGTACTTAGTTTACTCATAATCTACTCTATAAGAGAGCCTCGTTCTCGAGTGTATTCGTGTTCTTAGACACTTTGAGAGAAAGTATTTCTCTCGGTAGATTCAAAGGAAGGGCTGTTTCCTTTGAAGGACTCGTTGAGGTTCGTGTAACTCGAACTCTCAAGTTGTAACGGTTTGTTAAGCACCCGCAAGCTTAACGAGATAATAGTGTAGCTCGAGAGAGTCTCTCGGGAGGCTGGATTAGCCACAAGTTGTGGTGAACCAGGGTAAAATTCGGTGTGCCTCTTACTCTTCTCTGTACTTCTCTTTTAATTTTTTAATTCCTGCGATTTCTTCGATCAAACGCTATTCACCCCCCCTCTAGCGTTGGTCTATTATTCTAACAATTTGTATCGGAGCCTAACTCGCGTCCAAACTTAATCGTTTGAGAGTAAAGCGATCATGGGTTCTTCTTCTAGAAATCTTTATGTAGGAATTGGAGAAGGTCAATCAACCTCTAGGCCACCGCTTTTTGATGGCACCAACTACACATATTGGAAAGAACGGATGAGAATTTATATCCGCTCAACCAAATTCCAGTTGTGGTTGGTCATAAAAAACGGCGAAGAAACGCCAATGAAGAAGGTCGATGAAAAACTCGTCCCAAAGACCGAAGATGAATTTGATGACGAAGACATCAAAAAGGTGGAGAACTACGCCAAGGCAATCAACATGCTGTACTGTGCGGTCAATCCTGATGATTATCGCAAGATCTCTTGCTGCACCACTGCAAAAGAAATGTGGGACAAGCTGGAAGTCACATATGAAGGTACTGACCAAGTTCGGGAAGCCAAAATTGACTTCCTAACGCAGGAGTACGAGATGTTCAGGATGAAGGAAGGCGAAAAGATCGATGACATGTTCGATCGGTTCTCAAAGATCATCAACGACCTTCACGCTCTCAAGAAGACGTATGCCAACAAGGACCTTGTGAGGAAAATCCTGCGGAGTCTCACACCCGAATGGAGATCAAAGGCTGACGCAATCTACGAATCCATCGGAGTCTCCAATGTCACCATCGACTGGCTAAGAGGTAACCTCAAAACTTATGAATCTACTATTCTAACTCCGTCTTTGGATGAACAAAAGAAGAAGGGAATAGCACTGAAAGCAACCAAGGAGACCGCTGAAGAAGACTCAAGCGATGATGACAACGAGTTCGGACTTGTCATCAAGAAATTCCACAAATTTATGAAGAAGGAATCTGAGCGCAAAGGAAGAAAGCACGACGGTCCCCCGAAGTGCTATGGCTGTGGTGAGATAGGCCACATCAAGCCGAGGTGTCCAAAAGGCAAAAGCGGCAAGGACAAACCTGGCTTCAAAAAGCAACGCGCCTACATCTCATGGGGTGGCGACTCCGGGGATGAGTCAACGGATCAAGAAGAGGAAGAAGCCGCCAACCTCTGTCTCATGGCACACGAAGACCACGTCAACGAAGTACAAGAGGTATGTACCCCTTCTTCCGACTCCTACACTTTTGAAGAAATGCAAGAAGCTCTTCGAGAGCTTTATGATGAATTTGTTAGCGCTTCTAAAACCAACAAATCATTAAAGAAACGTATTTCAACTCTTGAAAATGATTTTGAAAAACTGGAAAAAGATAATGAAAAGTTGAAACAAGAAAATAAATTTTATGGTAAAAGAAGTGCTGACAAACCGGAAAGCTCTTCAAATAAATGTGAATCTTGCAAAGCTTTAAAAGAAAAAGTTGCAAAACTTGAGAGTACGGTTAAGAAGTTTAATACACCACACAAGGATCTCAATTTACTTCTAGACACTATACATTTTTCTAAGGAAGGAATAGGTTTTAATAAAAATGAATCTAAGGATAAAAACGTTGAGCATACACCTAGACAACCTACTAAGGCTCAACACAAGAAAGTTAAAAATCAGGATAAAAGAAAATCTAGTCAACCTAAGGACACTAGACAACCTAGGCAAAAACCTAGGAATGAAAATGTGCATGCTAGGCAACCTAAGAAAAATTATCAAAATGATTTTGTGCATAAAAATAATTTTTCAAATAGACAAAATAATGCTAGGACACCTAGAAGAGAGAATTTTCAAAAACCAATATTTTCTCAGAATAGGATGAATATAGTTAGGCCCCCTAGCAACTATTATCAACCCAGGAGGATGCACAACCCAAACGTAGTTTGTCACTATTGCAATAGGGTAGGACATATAGCTCCCGTTTGCTTTACTAGGCATAGGCATTGGGAACAAAATGAATCACACTACCACTTTGCACCTAACACTCAAGGACCCAAAAAGACTTGGGTACCTAAATCTTATTAAATCATTTTTGTAGGTGTGCTTGAAGGCGTCAAGTGTACTTTGGTACCTTGATAGCGGATGCTCCAAGCACATGACTGGAGATGCATCCAAGTTCCTACAAATCAAACCCGCTAAAGGAGGAAACGTAGTCTTTGGAGATAATAGCAAGGGAAAAATTAT
>OOIL02003891.1:58313-69675 GCA_900332095.2 Cuscuta campestris | reverse complement strand
CACTTAGTGTAATCCCAACACCAAGAATACAAATCCCTTACAATAAAGTAAGAAAACAAACCGCAACCGAGTAATTCTCCCAACACGGAGTAGATTGTTGCAAATACAATGAAGTCCTTTAGAATATGGCAATATCTCTCAAAGACTCAAGCAATGAGGAAAAACTCAAGCAAGAAATGATTTAGCAATCAAAACAATTGTCTTGCTTGGATATAAGGAGGGGTTTGAGTAGAATCTCTTTGGATATTCAAAGGATATGTTTTGAAGTGTTTTCAATGTATATTCTTGGACAAAAATACGAGATAGGGTAGTTTATAGAAGTTAGGGAGTGGATAGGGATGAAAAACATTCAAAAACTAGCCGTTTGGTAGTTGAAACTGTCGAACTATTCGACTAAGTCAAGACTTAGTCGACTAGTTTTGGTGAAACTGAAATCTGATGTATTCAACTAGTTCTGGATTTATTCAACTAAGTCAGAATAGAATTTCAGGGATTTAGTCGAATAGTTTTCAATTTATTCGAATAGTTTGCTAAAAAAATGTGTTTTAAAGGTAGGATGATAAGGGAATGAACCTTAGAGATGCCATACTCTTTAACACAAAATCTAAGACCTAAAACACTACCCAACTAAGGAAACAACCTCTTCGGTCTTGTTCCTTCCACCGATGCTCAAGTCCCTTCTTCACAGACGGATATGAACTTGTTGTAGCTTTGATTCTTAGCCTTGATGCACAAAATGATGATGATGTTTTGTCACCCTTTTGTCATTATCAAAACCTAAAAGACAATGGGCAAAGGACATTGCAAAAATATATATTCATGATTGCACATTGTCCAACAGATTTGATCTGATTAGATCCGAACTGATGCATTTAAAGATTATGTCAGGGAATTAGGACACAACCTATACAAGTAAACAGGTTTCCTGTGAAAGTTTTATATGATCTTATTAGGTCCGAAATTCATTTAATCCCATTAGATCTGGTTTGGTCTAATTTGATCTGATCTTATTGGATTTGAATTTGATTTAATCCGATTAGATAAATTTTGGTATGATTTGATCAAATTAGGTCCGATCTGATGCATTTAAAGATTATATCAGGCAATTAGGATACAACTTATACAAGTAAATATATCTTCTTTGAAGATTTGATCTAATCTTATTATATTCCATTTTCATTTGATCAGATTAGATCTATTTTGCTTCAATTTAATCTAATTAAGTCTGATATGATCTTTTAAAGATTACATCATGAAAATAGGACACAACATATATAAAAGTTTAGATTTTCTTGGAAGAATTAATCTGATCTTATTGTTTTTGAATTTGATTTGATCTGATTAGATCTGTTTTTGTCCGATTTGATCTAATTAGGTACGATCCGATGCATGTAAAGATTAGATCTGTTATTGTATTTTAATTAAATAAAATAATATTTTGAAAATATTTGATATAATAAATCTAATAAAACTCTGTTTGTATCAATATCTAATATCATTTTTATTTAATTTGAGGTCAAAGTTTTCCTATTCTGATCTAAAAAATTCAAAACTTGATAAATACTCATGGACGGGAGGAGTATGTTAATATAGTACACTAATTACTAATGTACATGTAAATTTAAATGTGTGATGCTTTAGTGTTGGAGAAATTACGGGTTTAAAGTGGTATAAGTGAAACTTATATCTCAAACTTGTCATTTTGAATTGTTTATATACGATAATCTATTCTTTTAAAGAATTAAAAGACACTTTATAGATTCTAATCGTCTCAATATTTGGTGACTGATCTGATTTATATATAAAGATTTTAAGTAAATAACTGAATAGTGTTATTTAAGTGAAACAATTAAGATGGACCAGGTGGAACTTATAAATGCTTATTGATTGATTATGAAAGTTATAACGTTGGGTAAGGATCGACGAATTGAATCCAATGACATGAACGGGTCTCAATTTGGAGCAAGTTGATCTGAAAAATATGTTTTACCCAAACACATTATTTTAAATTATAGAGTACAAAACCCTAGAGTATATATATAGGATCTTTCGCCTGCTTCGATTGAAATCGCCGTCGCCGTCCTCGTTCCTCTTTCTTCTTAGATTCGCAGACATGGGTTACGACGGCAAGGCGGAAGAGTCCGACCGGTGACGATCTACAGAGGCGACGACGGGGAGCGATCTGGGAACCTCGAACAAGCGAGCTCCAATGACGTCTGGCCAAATCCGAGCGACAGCGCTCTATCCAACGGCGAGTTCCGGCAGCGACGCCAGTGACCGACCACAGTGGACCAGCAACGATTTCTGCCGGCAACCCTCTGTCCAGCGACCTCTGTTCCAGCGATGTCCAGCAGCTCCGGCAGAGTAACAACCATCAACGATGACAGATCCTGGCGGGCTTGGGCAGTGACGGGCTTGCTTGGGCAGCGATACCGGACTATGCGTGACGCCGTCTACCCTCTCCGTTTGGGAGTTTCTCTCTACAGGAACTACAGTGCTGGCCAGTGTTCACGTAACACGGTTCACAGAGGATCCTAAACTACTGCTTCCTCCGTGATTTTGTTGTGTTTTTTGTGCAAAATTTGGATCTCCAAGATCGACTTCAATCGAGGATTCCATTTTTGAGTTTATCTTTTTTGATTTGGGAATGGATTTTGCTGAAATTGGTATGTCTTCTTCATCTTCTTCTTCATTTAATATTGATTATTTAAATTGTATCCTATGGCTGCAAAATAGTGACTGCCCTGCCAAGATATAGATTTAGTACACTAAATGCCTCAAGATTTGGTAGCCTTATATCATCACAACCTCTATACACATAGAATGTCTATATTTGTGTGTATATAATCTCAGATAAAAGGATGCACTCCACTTAGTCAGATTTAATGTTAATAAAATGCTAATTTATTCTTTTTTGTATGCACTTGTTTCTTCTTTTCTTGATAAATTATTATTTTAAATTGCTTGAATAATTTCAACATACAGGTAGCACATGGTGTCATGTTGATAACGTGCAAAGAGACTAAAGAGGGTAAAATCCTTGAAATTCATGTTGTAAAAAAGGATAGCTTAGTGCATAAAACATCGTGCCAGGTGAGGGTTTCATGCAATTGCACATACATACACAAGAGAAAACAATCTATGTTTTTTATTAGGTTTTAAGAACTTTAATTTACTATTTAGCATAGTGGAAATGCTTTTGTTTGTTTGGTTAATTGAGCAAATCATTGCAGGGTACAAACTTAAAAAAATGGAGACTTGTGGTGAACAAGATTGTTAGAGGATGACACCTTTTCTGGTCACTTGAGAAGCTTCTTTAGTGCGGTGTGGGATTCATTTATGTATCTATTTGGTCAGTCATATGTGTCCTCTGCCAGTGCTATGTCACTGTTAGTTGCAATAGTATGTTTTGTGCCATCAAAGGTATCTCGTAAAAAGCGAGTGATTATCGGGATTCTTCATGTGTCTGCCCACTTGGCAGCAGCATTGATCCTCACAATCTTGTTGGAACTTGGTGTTGAGACATGTATTAGGCATAATCTACTCGGCACATCAGGTTAGTGAGATTTTGACTGCATTCTTTTTTTTATTTTCATATTTCATTGACAGTTAGAGAGAACATAAGACTAATGTACATAGGAATGTTATGTTGTTTGGTGCATAGGTTATCATACCCTATATGAATGGTACCGATCAGACGAGAGCGAGCATTTCCCAGATGCTACTAGTCTTAAAGAACGTTTAGAGCGATGGACATTTGGCCTTTATCCAGCCTGCATCAAGTATCTCATGTCTGCATTTGATGTGCTTGAGGCAAGAACAAATGTTAACTACTACTGCAATTAATGCTAATCAATTACTAGTTAGTTTATTTTTTTATGGGTTGCTTGGGCCAGGTAATGGCGGTGACAAGGAACAACATATGCAAGAGTGGGATGGAATCACTGTCGCGTGGGATTGCTGCAATATATTATGCGTTTGTGCGTGAAAGAGGTGTTTGAAGTACAACTAAGTTTAGTTATCACATTCATGCAATTTAATTGTTTTTTAATACTAGGTTGAATGCAACCAATTACTAGGTCGATCCAGAAGAGCAAGACTTTCATGAAGTTGATAAAGGTTATTGATATGAATCGGTTACTACATTGGGGATGACATGTATGAGACAATGATTGAATTTGCAAGGCATTTCATGGAGTATCATGCAACTTGAACAATTTAAGTATGATATGGGAACAAATGACAAATTTAGTTGGCTCAATGGGCAATTATGATGTCCTTTTATTTATGTAAATATTAATTATTTGATGATATTAATATTTTGAATGTATGATTTTAGATGTATTGTAATTTTTGGAATTTATTTTTGTTTTAGGATTAATATTTTATAATTGAAACAAATTTTAATGATTAAAAATGGGTGCCTTTGATTTAGAGAGACAATACAAAATAACCATAGTTGGATAAACAATTAGACCACTATTCAACTTGATAGTTTGAATAGTATACGGACAACTACACAAACCTGTAGTCTTAATAATTGTTAGTCATCTAAAACACACAATTGTTTGAAATGAAACAAAATAGTCTTATACGTTCTACATATACCATAGAAAATAAATACAGTTGTTTGCATATTATTCAATCGTTATACAACAAAAACAAATAGTTGTTTCAAATAAGACCAAAGTAGTAGTCTTAATTTGTACATACAACACAAAATAACAGTTGTTTGATGAAAATATTTGTAGTGGTCTTCCGAGCAGCTGTCTGATAATCAATTACACTACTGTTCAAAAATATTGTTTGAATATTTTAAGGACAACTGCAAAAAAGTGTAGTGTTATTGCACACTATACAATTGAAAGAAACGGTTATTTAACATACAACAAAATTAGTAGTTTATGTTTTAGAAATATAACACTAGATAACAATTGTCTGATACTATTTTTGTTTAGTAGTCTTCCGAGCAGCAGTCTGATATATCTTTCAACTACTTAAGAAATTAGATATCTATATTTTTTACCGACAACACCAAACAATAGGAGTCTGAAGTAAAAAACAACAGTAGTATATATTATAGATAGAAAACAAAAAATCACAATTGTCTTTTACTCTAGAAAACAGATGTCTTACTCATACGAGAACTACTTCAAAAACATGTACTCTGAAAGATCACAAAATAGGTGTCGTCAACCGCACTACACAACTTTTTTTAAATAGTAGTCTGTAAATATATCAGACAGCTGCTCGGAAGACTACTAAAACCAACACAGTTAGACAACTAAAAGAAAAGTTGTCAGCATCTGTTTTTGACGTAGTGTATCGATGGAGAAACTGGGATGGGGCATGTGGAAGAAGCAGAGAAGAATGGAAGAATTAGGGACTCTCAAATGATTCAAGATGATGATGATGATAAGGGGGAGGAGGAGAAGGCATTTGGGGACAGTTTCGACAAAGAGAATAATGGCAGAGGAAAATGTGTTGCTACTACTGCTAAGACTAGAACTGAAGCCCCCGAGGCCAGAAGTTGTGAGAGTCCATGGCGAATGAGGGCTCGAAGACTGCATATGACGATTAGGAATCTGGAGAGATTGGTTGGTTTGATGGAAAACCCAGAGAGAGATCACCCATGATAGCCTCCTCCTCGGAGCCTCTAGAGATTGGTTGATTTGGTGAAAGTAATTGAATCATAATATGTTGTTGTAATTTTGCACTTGCTTGGTTGAAATGAACACACAGCCAAACTGTACATTAATTGTTGTAACTTTGCACTTGCTTGGATGGGCATCCAACCAACCGTACATGGTTTTGTGCTTTTTTTTTTTATCTCAAATTAAATTTTATATATATATATATATATATATATATATATATATATATATATAATGATTTTTTTTGTAATAAAGAGAGAAATTTAAAGACGCTATATTCTATCATAAAAACTTATAATTTTGTATAATACTTAATAGTATTAAATGAATTTATGAAGAGATTTTTCCTCATTAAAAGAACATTTTTATGAGGGTTAAAATAATCACATTAAATAGTTTTAATGAGAGAACTTAGATACCGTCATTATTTCTAATTAACCACGGAGCCTATAATGACGGGCAATGAGAGTAAATTTCCTCTCATCAAAACCGTATTTTGATATGGCACAGACAACTACTAATAGATTACCGTTTCTATGAACTTTAAAAACAGATGTTGGCTAAGTATCTAGACTATTTTTAAGAAAGAGTATTGTATTCTTATTATAAACAACAATGACAAAAATACTATATGACATAGACAACTAACAATAGATTATTGTTTCTCATAACTTTAAAAACAGTTCTAGACTGAATAACTAGACTACTGTTTAAAAAGAATATTCTTAACTTATTATTGACAACTGTCATAACAAAAACTGTATTTTGGTATGACACAGACAACCAATAATAGAATACCATTTCTCAAAACTTTAAATGTAGTTTTAAGCATAATAGCTAGACTACTACTTTTGTAGCCAACAACAACAAACAGTAGTCTGATATTTTTAACTACTATTTTTCCATAAACAGCAATTAATCAACAGTCGTCTAAAACTGTTTTTGGTGTAGTGTTGGCACTCTAGAGGTCAAAGAGAACATGAAAAGAAAGCCTAAAGGTGCAGATTCTTGAAAAAAAACAGCATGTATAGATCAGATTTTCTGAGCAAATGTAACACCAAATATTCAAGAATAAGACCTTTGGCATCATGTTATAGCTAATTCAGTTCCTAAAGAAATTGTAAGGGAAATAAGCACTTTAACCAACATAAATTCAGCTTGGAAATCAACCAAAAAGTGTATATTTTTTTTCTTAAAAAACTTTAGATGAGACTTCGCAAATCAGCACCTCATGCATCCTTATCAACATATGATTAGTTGCAACTAAATTCAACAAGTAAAAGTGCATGAATCAGCATTCCAAATGCATATTTAACAAAGAAAGATCAGATTTTTTACAAGAAGCATTCCGAGAATGAAAAAACAAAAGCAATGTCATCCACATGCAACCTCTATGGTCAAATCAACTAATACCAACAAGTAAAAGCGCAAAAAAGATTCTCAAAATATAGCTTTTATGAAAAATTGGCCAAAAATTTCACAAAAGCAAAAAATCGAGCACAAATTCAGCAGCAAAGACCATTAAAAAATGTTGATTTCAGTTGTTCTAGCATACATACCACACCTAACCTCAATGTTATGCATTTAACATGTGAAATGATCTTGCACAAAAGGTTTGAGGCATGGTTTTTAGATAAACACAAAAAGAACATAAGTACATCCTAAATTGATTTTATACAAAACTCTCCCTAACAATGGCGCCAAAATTTGTTGAAGACCCGTCGTGCGGTCCAAAACAAATTAAAAATTTATAAATAACCTTAACTAACCCCCAATGTATAATCAAATAAAACTATAGCTAGGGAAAGTAAGGGTCAATCTCACGGAGAAAGCTTGTACTTTTTAAAACCAATTTAGTATGCAAACACGTTGTCACGAAATAAAATAAAAAAAACTAACTACCACACAATATGATAATACGTATAAAACTTATAATAAAACTTATAACTAAATAAAGATAAAAACTTATAAATATAACTTTTATAAACAAAGAACTTATAATATAACTTAAACACAACACAAGGGGGGGGGGGGGTTGAATAAAAACTAACATTTTTGGGTTTTTATTTTTCTTATATTTTTGGTTTTTTTGATAAAACGGGGGAAAACAAGCTTAAAAGATAATCAACTTCGCCAACTAAGGTAACCCAAGAAACACTGCCAAGAACCCGAAACAAAATGAAAAAGAGAACAATCACAAGTCGAACATTACACATATAATAGGCACGTATGTAAGTTTGTGGGGGGGCAGCGGATAACACCAAACACAAGCTATGCAAACAAAACAATCAACTATGTCGTAGAGAAGAAACTGTAGCACTGTCACAATAACAGATGACTGACAGAGTGCTATAACAACTTCTCTTTCACAAGCACACACGTAGAAAATAAAGTAAAAATAGCAAGCAAGACACCAGAATTGTTCACGCAGTTCGGAGCAAATTCTCCTACGTCTACAAGGCCCATGTCTGTGTAATAGCCCTTCCACTAAATCACCGTAAGAATTACACAATCAATCACAACAGGACCTTCTAATGTATTGATTTGTCTACTTACGAATGACTTGACGACAAACTCGGTTTGTGCCTATCTCCACGGCTTGTTACACCTTCTTAAAGATTTTCTTCAAGGACGTAGATTCCAATACACCTTCAAACAAAGATTCTCCTTGATCTACAAACATATGCAGGCTGATCCGAAGCTCATACATCGAGATTGAACCATTGGAATTCGATCTCCACCGTTCAAATTGAAGCTCCACGAGTCCTTAGACTCCTCCTAAAATTTTAGCACGATGAGACAAAGTTTGGTACTCCGATCATCGACAAAACCATAGCTGCGTTTTTTGCAAAAAATCGGCGGCAATATGCAGATTGTAACTTTGATAACAAAAGATCTGTAACTCCAATTGACGTAAAAATTTAACACGTTGAAGCCCTATGTGATGGGAACATCCTCTCAAAATTTCAGAACAATCCAATGGTCGGATCTCTGGCGATGATCAAATTCGTGCAGGCTGTCCAGAAAATTTGCACTATTAAACTCTGCACCTTGTTTTTCCAATTTTCGGATTTGCTTCAGTAGTTTCATATTTTTCCACCACAAAACCCTAAGGGAGGGCAAAGATAATATATGGAATAGAATAACCTTGTTAGAGTGTTCTTAGGAGACTCAACCATGGCTTCCTCCTTAAGAATAGTAAACCAAGTAGGTTTAGATATCAAGTAGGATTAGAGTTCTCTCTTTAAGCTCTTTCCTCTTTCTCTTCCTTCACATGCTAGGACTCTAAGTCCAAATAAAATATCTAAAATAATTCTAGGTAAATCTATTCGTTTGTCAAAAAATAATGTCAACACAATTTGGAACTAACAATCTCCCTCTTTGGCAATTTTTTGACAAAAACGAATCTCAGCTATTTTGAACCTCTTCTCCCCCTTTTTTGCATAAAAAATGCCAAAGGTTTTATTAAGAATATTGGGGAAAAAATAGAAGAGTAACATTCAAGCGAGCTTGAGCATTACAATAATGAATATGAAAATAGACATAGACTTTGTCACATCAACCTGAGCCATGTTGAGCGACTCCCCCTCGGACGATCCATCTGAAAAAGTAATAATGTGCAAGAATAAAAAGACATGTATACAACCAGCAAAAACATCTATGCTCTAAGGTATTCCACGCTGGATATGAAACACCTCTTAGAGCATCCTCTAAATCAGGTAGAGATGGATGTGCACAGACCCAAGTGGGATCTAAGTATACCAAACCGATTCCCATCAAATTCTCTTTTACACATGCCCAATGCCCATTTTTTCATAGTCATAAACTTCACACTCTCATGACTAGGAGGTGTGTCACTTCACCACACTTATGAGATGATTCAGCACTCTTAACAGCACAACCATCTATCTTCTTTTCTACTTGATGCAAGCTTGCACTACCAACATGGCATTGATCAGAAGCAACATCCTTCACACAAGGATTATCACCTGTTTTGTACTGATTCTTAGGTACCCAAATCATCCTTGTTGTCACATTCTTTGTTCTGTACCTTTGCTCTTTAAAATTCTTGCATTTCCTTTGAATGTGTCCCCTTTTTCCACAGCAAAAGCAAACATAATTAGCATAGGTATTAGTTTAAGAATACCTTTCAAGTTTAGGATAATGATCCTTGCGTCTTCTCATACTAGATTGTGTCACAACTCTTTGCCTTTTTGCATAGGTACTGCATAAATTGTTCCAGCAGAAGCTTCATGAGATGCTTCAGCGGGTCTGGCAGAAGATGTTCCAGCAAATTTGGCAACTTCTAACTTCTTTTTTGTGGGGCCGTTTGAGCAACTTCCTTTCTTTGATCAACAAACAAGTCAAGTGGGGTCTTGCTGCTTTCGGAACCTAAAAATCCGAGACCCGTATTGTCTCCATAGAATTTTGAGATATTCACTTGTCCCTCAATAGCTTTTGCTCCAGCACTCCTCATCCATTTGTGATAGTTTTTGAGTTGATTTAATTCATACTTGAGATCAGATTGTTGCCCTTCAAAGTCTTCAATCTTCTTTTCTAATTCTGAAATATCCTCCTTTAGTCTATTGCACTCGGCCACAAGCTGATGGTTCTCCAGGACAGTTTTCTGGTTGGCTTGAACAAGTTCTACCCACTTCCTTTGGAGAATAGCTAGCTCTTCTTCTGTGTCAGCCTCTGTGTCATCTTTTGTATCATCGCATTTAATGAGTTGTTCCACATCGCATTTTCATTTAGCAAGTTCATGTTTGAGACTATCATTTTCCAAACATTTTTTCTTGTTGACCCGTATAGACTCTTGAAATTTTTCTTCAACAATTATAAGCATCTCCTTTGGATCCACGTCATCATCAGAGTCACCGTCAACGCTGTGGAAAGTGGAAAAGCACAGCATGTTTCAGCATTGTGTTTAACACACTACGTCTCTTTTTCAACGAGGATGACATGCTGCTTTTTACGTCGTAGATCTTCATATATCGCCAACTCAATGGTTTCTAAGTTCCCCATCGGCTCGCCAAGAGAAATAGTATTTAGAGATTGTGTTTGTCTAATAGCTTTGACATCCATGGAGTATTTTTATGGAAGAGAACGTAGAACTTTCAACACTAGCTTGTGTTCTGTAATATGTTCACCAAGCCTTTCAGCCTCATTTGCCAACTCTCTAACTCACCCATGAAAATTTGTGATAGACTCAGTATCCTCCATCTTAAGATTTTCAATTTTAGACATCAGGGTCTGAAGTTTGGCTGTCTTGACTGTTGTAGTGCCTTCATGAGTAATAAGCAAAATGTCCCAAGCTCTCTTGGCCTCTGTGCAATTTGAGATAAGACGGAACTGATTTCTGTCAACCGCTACGAAGATTGCATTCAAAGCCTGATCATTTGATTCTGCAGCATCTTTTTCTTTCTTGCTAAATCTTTCATAAGGTTTCTGAATTAGTTCTCCATCTTCATTGGTCATAGTAGGAGCTGACCATCCAACCTCGATGCTTCTCCAAACATGTCCACCAAGAGACTTGAGAAAGGCTCTCATTCGACACATCCAAAAAGCATAATCATGGCCGCATAATAGTGGAGGTCTAAAAACATTAGCACCTTCTTGAATATCTCTCATGGTTATAGATCAATCAAGCTAATAATTTAAGCTTGCCAAGCTCTGATACCAATTGTAAGTTTGTGGGGGGGGGGGGG